>SCLD01100173.1:0-10551 GCA_004367895.1 Oikopleura longicauda | reverse complement strand
ATTTTCTAGCCCGACCTTGGCGGAAACAATGACAAACTACGTCGATGTGTTGAAAATGGGCGGTTCCGTGGCATGGTTGTTCAACTGCGCCGTCTGCTCCGGGTTCATCATGAGCGGCGTTTTCACCGAGGTGGTGAACATTGCCATTGAGGGCGGATTAGAATCAAAATACGCGCCGACATTACTTCTCTACTCGGCAGTGCCCGAGGTAAGTCCGATCGATTGATTTGTTCGTTTATTAACCGATTTAAAAAACAGGTGTTGATCTTCCGGCCACTGTGGGGCAAACTGACCGATTACGCCGATTGTGGCACATGGCAGATTGTGTGGATGATTGTCTTGCTCTTGTCACAAGTGACGTTGGCACTGGCAACCTCGTACTGGATGTGGATTGTCGGCTTGATTCTCTTTTCGTGTGGCGTGTCGGGCTACTCGGGCTTGAAGTTTGTTCTCCACTTGGACATGGTCGGTGACAAGCATATGCAATACATTTTGACTTTTGGCACGGCGGTTTCCACTTCTTATTCAAAATCAAAAACGGAATCATTCGCCTAATCACGAGCAGATAAAATGTTTAAGCTGTTAAAATAACTCCATTGTTAAATTGTATATTGTAATGTGACTAGTATTCCGTGTGGAATGTGCCACATGGAAATCGCACCACAAAAGACACCCTCCTTGCCGCCATTTTCACCATTGTGGTGCCAACCGTCTGCAATTCGCTGGCCAAAGAGCTGGGCAAGCCGAAGATATTGTACTGGGTGACCTCGGCCGCCGCACTGATCTGGTGATTTAGTGTATTTTTTGTGTTGAGAATATAACTGTTTTTTCTTGTTCAGTGTCTTCACATCTGTTTACATTCGATCGAAACGTGCGCAGAATATAGAAGCACGCAAAGTGGCAGAGGCGCGAACGAGTAAGGATGAAGAAGAAATCCAGCTGAAAGAGTAACCGAATGAAAGAAAGCGACATTTGAATGTATTGAACTGTTTGTACTTCGTATTAACGACCATTAGCGATTATATGATCTATGGCTACCTCTATCCAACATTTTACAATGCAACACAACGTATTAACAAAAGTGCCTTAGTCTGTGACAATTAAAAATACTGGTTCCTCAATAGTCTTGTGTACTATTAAACAAAAAATCCTGATTACACACATACTCATCAATGATTTGTTTTAATTGCAGCGAATGACAACATAATGCCGATGATTGTCCAAAAGTGTAGTTTTCCGCGATGGGTTTTATGCCCTAAACTTTGAGTCAATGATATATTAGCGATGGGGCCAGTACACACGACTACAGTAACCTTCACTCGCAAGAAAGCTGTCTACGGGTTCAATAGGCGACAATCTATGATGCGGAATGTCTGCTCCTAACAGAATCAATTTTTCAAGCCGTCGGTAATTAATCTAAAACGCGAACCAACACACCCCGGTTAATTTGGGAAATCAGGTTACAATTGGGTGGAAGTAATTAACAATTGT
The DNA here is from genome assembly GCA_004367895.1 of Oikopleura longicauda. NCBI lineage: Eukaryota > Metazoa > Chordata > Appendicularia > Copelata > Oikopleuridae > Oikopleura > Oikopleura longicauda. The sequence continues at coordinate 9,060 of SCLD01100173.1, read as the reverse complement.
AACCTCTCTTTCCAGCTGTAATCTGACATCAGTTCGAATATAACATCAGCGGCCAGGCCGTGATACTATCACGTAAATCCGACTTGCGTAAGTGCAAACAGTGACAGTAATGCGTTACTTTGATGCCCCTTACGTAAGGCCGGTGGTATTGTATGTGCGTATCATCGCTTGTAACCTGAATTTTCCCAAGACTTTTTGTGTCGAGTTTTTCATTATCAATGTGTCAGATTCATCTTTATTTAAAGTTACGATTGTATACTGTGTCTGACGCGCAATTTTACGTCAATTCATGATGAAATCATTCGTCGTGTTTGTTCTTGCTTGCTTGCTTTGGTTTGTAATTCCCGAAAATCAGGTTTGACGTGTTAGAGCCCTCAAAAAATCGTGTCGCCCACGTTTTATCAGTTTGAGAGTCAGAGCAAGCAGCTGAAAGTGCAAGAGAAGGCGCCGGATCGGCCAATTGGCAAAAAATAAAACTGTCCACCACTCTATACGCCTGGAGGGGGTAGATAGTTGATTTTCCTCCTTTACTTTGCCACTGCCTATTTTGTGTGGAAAGTTTTGTGCTGGACCGGGACGGTTGTCATGTATAGAATCGAAATAAGTGAAGCAGAGAGCGCCCACCTCCTTCTCTCTCTCACTCACTGTCAGTAGTAAGTGTGGTAGAATGAAAAAAAGTGTGTAGGATCCGCGTTAGGCGCCTCGAAACGAAACAAAATGACGTTTACACCCTTAGCCTAAACTCGCGCGCACACACACACATACGGGCCTTGGTGAATGAATGAACGGGACAGAGAGTGTAGTACCACTCGGAGGACAAACACACACACAACGTGCCACTCCGTTTTTGGCTCTATATATCTCGATACCTCCCGAGTGAGAGTGTTGGCGCGATTTTGGTTGTTTGACTTCGTAAGGAGCGTATTAGTGAAATTGTGCTTCATTTTGTATTTTTCAAATTCAATTCCAAATCATTTGTATTTCGAATCAAATTTGCCTAGTTTGTTTCCTTCGTCTACTTCGTATTCTTAATGTGCATTGACCGACTAACATGATGGGTACGTATAATTGTGTCTAAATAAGCTCAATTGTGTATTCTTTCGACATGGGCCGAGTAAAAACGACTGTGTCGCCCTTATATCTTTCTCCATTCGTCTGGCTCGGCTCTTTCTCCGCGTCTTTCTCTCGTTCAGCGACTATCTCCCATCGAAGCTCGTCTCTGCCATCTGTGGAGCTTCGAGTTGTGTTGGTGTGTGGACTCTTTTTCCTTTAATCAAAAAGATGAATTTTCACTGAGTTTCTCCAATTTTTGAACAATTGAAGACACACACACCAAAATTCAACACGTTGGTCAACCACATACACACAAACATTGTTTGACCTGAAAAGAGAAGCGACCCGAAACAAAAATTACGATTGTACGAAGAGAATGTGCTGACGAATTCAACAACATCTAAAACTGGTAAGTTCATGCACCTATTTAATTATTAATTTTTGGAACAGACGGATCGAGACCCGACCTCTCTATACGATACCGAGATCGGTATAGTCTCGGTAAAGTCATTTTCCACGTGACTTAAATTTCAATTAGGACAGTGTGTGTGTTGGGGAAGCGAGGGCTCACTCACGCTTTATTTGGCCCTATAGTTTTATCGCGCCAAGGCGAACAATACTTTTGTAGTCTTTATTCGCTTTTTAGTGTAAAGGAACAGGGTAACACTCTCATTTTGGTTGGTCCTACATCCAAGCAGTCTCATGCCTTGCGTGCGAGATTTCAATCTATAACGGGAGTGCAGTAATGGGCTCAACACTGCGGCGAATTGTGTGGTTTAAAAATAATGCATCAATTATGAATAATTTTGTTTTATGGCTCATTGTCATGTTATAACTGTCCATCGATGCCTAAGTCTAATGTAAAGTTAACTGCAACGATTTGCAGTTTACCAAACAACGTGTGGAAGATAGAAAAAGCAGGTCAACTCAAGTTCACACATTATCGAAATTTTGACGGGTACATTGAGTGACTAAACATTTACTGTGTACCATTCTACACTACCGAGTCTGTGTGTAGACATGTTGCCCTAATTTCCGCTCTCGTTATTTTTCTGTTTGTCAAACAGTCTACATACGACTGAGCCGCGGCTGAATTATTGCAACGTTTTGGGTTAACCTAACGGAACGGAATGTGGTTCAAGCCACCAACACACAATGAACAATCAGAAATGTCAGGATCGAACACAGCATGGGGCTGACATTATTATCTTAGCGGGAGCTGAAGGGAACCGTCTGAACACTTTTCTTTGACTTTTATTAGATTCTGATATTCAATTTATGATTTCCTAACAGCAGAACATACTCATTAACGATTTATGTGGTCGATCACGCTGTTCACACTGAAGTGTGTATGTGCGTGCCCGATGGAACAATACTAAGTGGTTTATCTCGTACTTGGTTACATATTTACAGTTAGAGTATACTAAATGAACACGCGCTGACTCAGATCACGAGAGTCGTATATATAGCCAGGGGTGGCTCACTTTGATAAGTGAACCTTGACTTTGTCGTAATTTGGCGAAAACGTAATGGGACGTCGCATATGGGGGTTATCGGCCGTTCGGGCGCATTTTATGGGCCCTTTACGCCGCTTTCTTTTTTGGATTATTATGAGGAGTACCCCTACACCTCATCATCTAGCCAGGCACCTATAAATATACGTCTAACGAGGTGTGTTTAATCCTGTTCCAGTTTTAAATGTCTAAAGTGGATCGTGACCGAGTTCATGCCCCCTGCCAAGTTAATTCTAGATTCCCTTATTGTCTGTTCAATACCAACAATCGCATCTAAAGTTTCCCCTGCAAAAAGGCGCCAAGGTGAATTATGACATTTGTTGTTGACCATTGTGTGACACGCACTCTCGGGTCTAAACCACCCGAATTTGGCTTTTTGTTTGGCCCGGGGCCAAATTTGTGGCGCATCGCCATGATCGACTGTCTTTCATTCTGTTGTTTTACAACTATAGAGACCATTTTGCTTTTTTACACTTTCGGAAGTCGGGATTTAGCTTTAAAACTGAGGCGTCTCTAAAAGACTTTTAAAGCTGGCACCGTTATCGTTATGTATATAATTATATACAGCCAAGCGTATTATTTATTGTCAGATTATTGATGATGATGGACAGTTCAAATAAACTGTAAAGGTAGATATAAACTGACTTAAAAATCCGGTTTCATTGTTGCCCATTTTCAATTGTTGAAGTTTAATATGTCATGTGGGCCGCGATTTATTCTCACTTGACTAACCCTAAGGGCCCCTCCTATTCTTGCCTTCGCGCACATAGAGTGGTCTATGGTCTCCCCCAATTGTCGGTTTTTCTCATTGTCAGCACAAACTCCCCCGAATCGGCCATATATATTGGCCCTTCACTCGCACACACACACATATTTAGACGCCTGATGATCGATAAATTAGGTGACTTGTGTGTGTGGGGCCAATTTAGCTAGGGCTGCCCGTACGCGCGTGTGTGTGCGTCACGGGGGTGAACGGACTTGGGCAAATAAAAGAAGTTAACATTTAGACGGAGTTTTTTTGACGGAAAATGGAAAGAATGGCGAAAGATGGCATGATGACAAATATATACAGGGTCCATTGCGATTGTGCAGTTAACACTTGGACTTGACATGAGCGGGCAAGGTCACGCGATAAGCATTTGTGGGAGTTGATAGTGACAGTGGACCCATGTTTTAAGTTGTTGTTGAAATAAAATGTCTACTGTATGATCAGCATGCTGTTCAACATGCAATGTCTAAAAATCGTGGAATGCGATTCTCAGCTAAAATCAGATCGCCGTATGCCGCCCTACTATTGATAATAGTAGTCGCCATAGTGGACGTTAAAAATGTAGCGGAGTGTGTTTGAGCAATGACCTAAGCGTTTGTGGTAGTGGCCACAATAGGAGCACAACACACACACACATGACCTGATGAAGTGGCATCACATGAACTATTCTACTTTGTTATTTTTGAAATAGTTTCTAATTTATACTTTTCAGAGAATTTACCCACTCACGCAACCAACAACAACGCTCGACGCGATGCTCAGCTTATTGATGATTACTGGACGTGGCTTAAACGCAAGAGAATAAACTTTTTCGTCGCGTGGATTCTGCACCCATTGTCAAATTCGAGACTCAAGTATCGACAGATCTTCTTGCGTAGGCCACTTTGGCACCTACGTAACGAACAGTGTACATAATTCTTTCTTCCCACTCAATAACCTCGATGGCAATGAGTGACAATCCCCAGTACGCCCACGTTCATGTCAAACAGCAGAAAGGGCTTAAACAGAAGATGCAACATCACAAGGGAGCAGGTGAACCACTGCCCGAGCAAATGGAGCTGTTGGCGCTCTCATCGGACAGTTGCAGCACCTATCCACCCGAGCGTACTTCGCCCTCGCTGTCGGCAAATGTGCTGAGCCCGACGAATAACTCCGTATTCAACTACAATCAAATTCCGAATCAACAACGTCATGCCGGTCATCAACACCAGCAGCAACAACAACAACAACGCAATATCATTTACCAGGCCAATAATCAAGTACATTTGCACAGTAACGGCATCACCCCTCAAATGATCCAGCCCCAACACCCAACCAACAACAACCCTGGGCAGATGAACCCATTACATGTAGCCCAACAATTGTCCCCACCCCATACGCTTCATCCCAATCAACAAATGTCCACTCAATTGCAACATGCGGTTCAGCAGCACAAGCAACAACAACGGTACCAACAGCAACATCCCCATCTCGTCCCACAACAGCAACAGCAACAACAACCCATCTACAATCAATCGATCAGTCCCAACTCAATCCCGTCTGAACCCGCGGAAATAATCAAAGTCTTATCCCAGGCGCTCGTCGGGCAGCAGCAACTTCAACATCAGCAACAGGCGCAGTTATTCAGTCTGCACCCGAGTCATCAATCGCGTCACCCACCGACTGCGCCAAGCCTGCAAATGTCGCATCAAAATGATCTGTTGAAACGTCGCTTGAGCCGGTGGGAGCGGTTGACTAATCAAAATCGAAACTATTTGCTCTCGCTGAACAACAAGGAAGATCAATTCCGCGCGATATGTGCACTCTCACTACTTGCCGTACCAGAGCCTCAATATTAATCTCTCCTCCTCTTTTTTCGGTGATATTTGCCGATACTCTGCCAAAAATGCGGCCTAGCATTGCCATCGTCGTATTTTTGTCAATTTTAATCCTTCACAAACACACACCCACTAAGTAAGTAGTCCAGGAAATCGATATAATGACCTGGAAAACGAATGATTTTATAATTTATTTACAGCTGTTCTCAAAGACACACGTTTATCTTATACCCCGACAAAAAACGCCGCTAGAATCAAGACTAACTGAATATACCACGTGATTCGTTCAAACAACCACTAGACTCTTAGTAGAGTGTGCTAAACACTACTGTCCGGTCGACACTCTCTCATTCTCCCACATTTAAAATATACAACTTGTGATCGCGATTTGCGGAGCTATTATGTTGTCAACAAAAAAATGAGAAAATTGCCCCCTAAAACACCACTTTCGTACAGTTCAATATTCAAACGTAATGAAAAAACATCAACAACTCAACACACCGAGCATTTGAATTACTTCCAACTTTGCTGAAACCCCCCAAAACCATTTGGTTGCATCATTGAATTAATGACAACTCTTTTTATGGACACCGGACACAACCACCGATATTTTTGAAACAAACGCCCAGAAACTTAACCAAACTCTCCCTATACCCACTCCCCCATTACTCTAAGCAGAATCGTGCCTTGCATATAATACATCCCCTTATACGCCGAAACACACGCACATAAACCCCCGATTGCGGGCAACACACATGCGTTAAAATACTCATTATAATTCTAATGAAATAAAAAAACTGCTCCCCATCCCCCAACAAACAAAGAAACACTTTACTTATAATCCACACACACACTCTGTCCATCATTTATCGACAATATAGATGAACAAAGCAAAATTGGTCAGAAAAAACACCGAAATACTCTTGTCTGTTCACCGTTTATTTGTAATTCCACTAAACTCAAAAATCGGAATTGACTGAACAAAAAATGAAAAAAATGAAAATCGGAAACGAACAAATAAACATGAATGTGATAAAGCATATCCGCCAAAAATGAGTTGTTAATGCATGGTTAGAAATTGATCATGGTTCGTTGAGTTGGTTGTGATTAAAGTTGATGGCTAAAACACCACCACTAAAACTTAAAAAAAGGTGGCTGAGCCCTGGGGCAATGATTAGAATGAGTTGGCGATGGCTGTTGTTGAATGGCGTTGTGTGATATATGGTGACTGGTGGCGGTGTGTGTGTGTAATTGGCTAGTGACGCTAGGGTGTACGTTGAAACATAAATTTACGGCGAATGGACAATTTTCGTCGTTTCTCCAATTAATCAAACGTGAATGGACAAAATGAGTCAACGTCGACTAGCGGTTGACTGTCTTTAGACTAATAACAAAAAACAACCTAGATATTATCAACATCGAGAGAGGGAGCAGGGGTGGCGGCGGAGGCAGATGTATAAGTGGGCCAAAAAACGGGCCTCGGACTTTGCGCCACCACCGCCCGATCGACCCAACTCAATTTCGTCAACGTTCGTAAAAAGTTAATAACATGAACCAAGGCAAAGAAAAAAGGGGTGTGTGTCTAAACCCAACAATTAAGGCTGACAGTGTGTGTGTACGTTGTTCGGCAGTCTTTATTTTCCACTTTCGCTCCACTCACACTGTTCATAGACACGTTTATTATCGCACTCTCACGAAAACGAACTAAAAAAACTAGTCCGAACCTGTCTTATCAATAACTACGAGCGTATGATATACGGTTTATATGCTGTTTTTTATTATTCTCTCTTTCACTTATATACACATGACATTTATATTTACACAGATTTATACATACAGCGTTTTTTACAAATGATGATGAGCACTGTCCCATGCCGTGTTCGGCATCAATAAGACACTTTTCTGGTTCAGGCCCTCGCGCGGGCCACCCTCGGGGATATTGTAATCGCCTGTAAAATCAAGGTTACTTTACTTTAGGTTTATAGTTTTTTTCACCTGGGAATTTGGTCGAGTCAAAGTCAAACAATTGACTGTTACTGGCGGCCAGGGCGCGCCAATCCCAGATTTTGAGACCTTTTTTGATATAAATAACTCCTCTTAAAAGCTACACTAAATGTACCTGGCGTCCGGCCCTGCTTGGCAAATAGTAGAACGGGATCCGTGGTGGGGTCAATGTCGAGCAGTTTTTGTTTGAACTCTTTCGAGCACTTTTTAAACGAGTCAACAATGTACATGTTCCGTACTCTGCTTGATCCTGACCGACGTACGCCTATAATAAAGTGATTTTATTATCTCTATGGGTTCTAATGACCCAGTTTTAACCTTTTATATTTGAACTGTAATCAAGTCCAACGCAAAAGCCCGTCACCACACCCCAGTGCGATTTCTCGCCGTTTTTTGTCGTTGGCGTGTGGTTTGGATCGGCATCGTGCGGGACGAGCCATGGGTAGCCTTTAGATAGATAGATAGATAGATAGATAGAGTTCAAATTTAAAGTTCAAATAGTTCAACAAAAAAAACCATTCATCAAGTGCGCGACGATGATCCGCCAGTTGTCGTTGATATTGCCATAAATGACTTTGGATTGACAATTCAAGACTAACTCGGCCAACTTCGACAAATCCTCGGCCCAGAACATTTCGCCCTGTTTGGTAAAGCCCTCTTCAAGGGCAACCTCAAAGAAATCGTCCGTGCCAAACGAGGCATAGTCCGGGTGTTTCAAGACTTCAGCCGCCATGCACGAGGCGGCCAGGCCACATCTTTGGTGAATAATTTATTATCTCGTTAAATTAGAAGAAGAAGAAGAAGACGAAATCAGGTTAAATTAGGTTTTGTGCTTACTTTGGCTGATGCGTGCCCTGTAAATACGACGTAATGTGACGATTGGTAGTGAACCAGCTAAATGAGCTCTTCATTAGAATGCCGGCCTCACTGGATCGGTCCGCTTTCGATTGATAGTCCAACAAAATGCATCCCTCGGCCAGGGCAATCTGCTCGTGCTCGCTCTTCTCAAGCGTGCCCGGGACGCGACCAGGCTCGAATTTGCGGAGGCGGACCATGCTTGACTGGTTGTTGCGTTGCGTTGGTGGCGCAGGCGCAAGTGGTGGCGGGGGCGGTGGGGGCGGTAGTGGCCCCGCTGGGACTGACGCTAATGATGTTGTAAGTGAATAATAAGATTAGGTTCAAATCAAGTTTCAAGCCAATCACGCGTTTTTCAGAACAAGCAAAAGTAGAAGATAATGATGAAGATGATGAAGACGAAAGAAAGAACACCACACACAAAACGGTCTGTTAAATGTTATTATCAGTGCTGAATCTGTTAAAACCTTTAACCGTTGATAATCTGAGTTTTCAAGTCGTCTAGTGACTATCTAAAGACGGTCCACATCTAATGTAAACGGCTCTACATACAGTTCCGTCTAATAGCAGTATATAATTACCTTTGTTCACAATTTCCATTTCGCCATTCTAAATCTTCTCACTATGTTTTAACACTTGTCTCGCTAAATCGATGGCAGAAAAGTACTACGTAATAGACAAGAGGGTTAACGAAGTGTCAATCACCCCTAATAAGTCGAAGTTCACTCCTCATCTACTACATTTTTTGATCAATTGTTTTTTATTTATACTTTTTAATTTGTACAGCAGTAAGTAAGTAGTTTTGAAAATGGCAATGGCAATTTGAAGAAGAAAACAGTGAAAGTGTGTAGATCACAGTGAAACAATGAGGAATAAAACAAAAAATAATTTAAGGAAAAAGGTACTGTTGGTGTGATTTTTGGTGGTGAAAATGGTATTTTTTAAATTGAACTGATATCGGTATCAATAAGTAGATCGTCATTTTGAGACACTTCGGGCGGCAAGATGAATGGAAAGTTTATGTATTTGTGCTATTTAATTTTTATTA
>SCLD01100162.1:0-10551 GCA_004367895.1 Oikopleura longicauda | reverse complement strand
ATATATATTTATATATTTTTTACATATATTTTTCAAATGAAAATGTACCATTTCAGTCGGAAATTTTTCGCAAAAGACGTGCTTGGGCCTTGCTCTCTGGCGAAAATTATGGTCATGTGTCTGGTTGGACTAAACCTGACGATCCCAAGAAGGTGTATAGACTCTTAGATCTGGTTTTTGACCAAAATATGGTTTTTGATTGGTCCACACTCGGTTGTAGTGTTCCAGATCCAGAAAATCCTGATCAAGAAATTGTTAAAGATTTTCTGGATTCTTTTTTAACAGTTCCAGTAAAAGCGCGCCCTCTATTTTTCTTTTACGAAACTTTCGGTACTCTGGGGCTAAAAACGGGTGACATTACCAAAATTAATGGTGCTGTAATTGGTCCCGATAATGGATTATCGCTGGACACTGAAGTAATTTCTATTACTTTCAAAGAACCCATCATGGTTTTCAAATTTTTAAAATATTGTGAACCAATGATCAAGTATGCGTCAGTACATTCGGTTCTGGCAAATTTAGATTTCTTTATTAGAGGCATAATTTATCCCATCAATGGTAAAAAGAATCGCGGAATTTTGTCTCTTCCTTGTAAATCTATGTTTTCTGGGTTTATTGCACGTCTTTTTACGAAACATGCATTACCCCCCCGAATTTTACGTTTACTTGAACAATCTGATACGGGTGAACTTGTGAAAGAATTAAAAGTTCTTCGTGAAAATCATAAATCCAATTACAACCATTCAGAGGGAACATCTCCATTTGGAGATGTCCCACTAGGACATTTAAATGCTTCGGACTGTTGGTTGTCACCCAATTTAGCAGCTTCGCGTTTTTTATTGAACAATCAAATGTTTCTAGCCACACCCGCTCAACAAAACCGTTTTGCAACTTCCAGAGGTTTGAGTTTTACCCTTCAAGGAAATCGTATGGAAGGACAAAAAGTGAAGCTCAATCAATTGCCTTCAGGATCTGTTTATATGGCCAGCATGGGAGGTGACGCCCTTTTTCATGATGAAGAATCCGTTGCTCGGCTTCACCGTAATCTGAATTTTGCTTTCCGGTACAAAAATTGCCAATTAACCGCCTTCAAATTGAACGATCAGCAGCAAGACATTTTCAACGCACGATACAAAAGTGGTGTTGATTTAGTGAATATTACCAAATCACTACGCGATGATTGTCAAGCTACGATCGCTTCAATTTCTCAAACTCAATCTGAGACTATGGCCCCAGTTCTAAAACGATTGGATAACATTGAAAATCGTGCAGAAAAGCAAGATTCGGAATTAGTGGTTGTAAAATGCGCTGTTGCGAATAATCATGAAGATTTGCGTATTACAAAATCCCTCGCTGTCCGATCGAACCCAGCAATTTTGGATAATTATCCTGAAATTTTAAACGATGTCATTGCTCCTGAAGAGCTTGGAAATGCTATTTCCAATTCTGCTGCAAACAAAAAAGTTGTTGCAAGCCTTCAAGAAAAAATTGATAAAGGTGAACGATTTTCTTTGTCAAGTTTACCGACATTGAAAACTGGGTCGATCGATTTTCCCTCTCTCAAAAAGACTGCACCTCCAATGGCTTCAATCATGGATAACAAACCTTTCTCTACCACCTTTGGCATACCTTCTCATCTTTCTGCATCTTTTACCGGAAGCTCGGTTACCAGCATTACCGGTTCAGGAATGGATACCCAGAGAATTAAGGTTAGATCCGAAGTCAGTTCTTTTTGTGTCAGTGATTTTCTAAGCTCATCAGATACTTCTGATGAACCTCAATTAATTTCACGCGATGATTTAGGTGTTCAAAACCTGCCTTTTTGTCGGATTTTAGGACAATTTTGTCGTCCAAACTTTTGTGAAAGAAGAGCAGCTTATAAACGAAAGTATAGCGTAGAATTACGCTTAACCCCTATTCTAAAAACTAAATTAGAACTTATAATATTGCTCTTTTACGCTGAGTTTGTTGACGTTCTCTACAAAATTGCAACTTACTCCTTCAAACTATCTCATGGACGAAGGTACAGGGATGAAGCCAAATTCGTGCTTGAAAATCTATTAAAATTAAACATCAATGATAATTTTATTAGACAATATCTTTTGAGTGATTGTATTAATTTTGAAACTCCTTCTATAACATGTAATTTGTTAATGTTAATATTAGAAATTTTTGATACTGCAAATATTAATATTCCGTATTTAAGTATCAAATCCAGAAAATCGTTTTTACAATCAGTTTTTTACCAAATTGATCATCATAATGTTTTTAACTTTAGATTAGAAAGTGATTCTGAACCTGAATTACCACGTTCTAACCGTACTAATTCTAGAGACTTGCCACTTCACTTGTCCCACTCCGATCCAAGATCCCAAAATGTGACAATGGCGACCCTAACGCCGTTTCAAAGGCCGCTTCGATGTCCTCCTGATTTGGTCATTCCGAATCTGAATAACAGGTACGATTATGACGACATTCTTAATGAGTCAATAGTGAATCATCTCAGTCCTAGTACATCTACTAATCTCTCCGTTAATGAACATTATGATATTTCTTTTAACACTCATGCCGGTGAATCACATGTGGTTAAAAACTTTTCTACAGAATGTAATTGTAATTATTGTATGGATATTAAATCCACACATTTTCCAGTTTTTAATGAAGCCTTTTTACTTCCACCACCACAGTCCATTTTAGAAACTTATAAATTGAAACAAAAGACTGACAGTACATATAAAAATTATTTATCGAATAAAATTATTCCGGATGTTAATGATCCGTTCATTTCCAGACATATTCCACTTAATATTTTACATAAAATTAGAACACGTATTGAAAAACAAAGTTCCAAGAGGCAATTGTTTGAATCTAATAGAAAATGTGCTTTACAAATTAAAAATATAAATTCACAGAAACTTAATCTTGATAACTTAAGTATCACTTATACTAATCTTAATCATCCATTAAAACAATTACCACTTTTGGTTCGTAATAAATTTTTTGCCAAAGATATTATAGTTCTTAATGAACTTTGTATTAATCCATTACACATGGATTTTAAAACCTTATTTGGTAATGACTGGACAGCTTACTATCATACTCCAATTCTCATTAAAACTGGTGGTATTCGTACACCAAAGATTTTCAGTTGTATTTTAATAAATACGCGTTCCAATATAGTGGCTACTCAAGTTAAACTTTCTGCGCCAGCTACAGGTGTTCTTTGCTCGGTTACTACCGCTAAAAATGAAATTTTGACCTTTTCAATTGCCACGGTATATCGAACTCATTATCTAAGTCATGCCAAGAATATCGGTTTGGGAATTTATGATAATAAAACGTCCGATTTAAATATTCGATCAAAACATAATGCATTTTATTTAGCTTTATTTCGTGAAATCATTAATTCTCAAAGAAAAGGCCCCGCCATTATTTGTGGCGATTTTAATATTAATTGGCAAAATCCACGAAAAAACATTGATTGTTTATCATTCGCTCGTGAACTTCGAGCATTATTTTCAGTTTATTTAAATTTAGTAACTAAACCTACTAATTACACTCATTCCAGATCACGTGGTCAACAAACTTTATCTAGTTCACAAATTGATTCATTTTTAGTGAAACATTTTTCCGGTTCTATAAAACATTTTTCAGGACACTGTGTAGGCAACGATGGACACAACATCCTTATTGTGTCTTCTTCCGTGCAATTGATTCATAAAAACTGTTTCATCACACGTGATATTTTTGTACCAGCTGATCCTGCAATTATTTATGCTCAAGCCCTGAAAGCTTATCATACAAATTTTTCAGAGTTAAAAGAATTATATGACTTTGTATTACGTCATACTAGTCAAGGTCATAAATTTTCATCCACCAACCCTTTTACTGTAAAACTGATTCGTATTTTGGAAGAAGTTATTGCAACAACTTCCAATTGTAAAACTATTACAATAAACACTTCAGATTCAGTAAACAATCCGAGTTTATATACTATAGAACTTAACAATGAAATTATGTCTCTTCAGCGGAAGCAAGTTAAACATAGTCTTTCAGATAAAGATATTGTTCGGTATCGTGTGTTAAAGAAACTTTTATTGATGTCTACAAAAGAGGATAAAAGGGCCGAGTGCGTTAATTTGACTTCTGACAGCGAGTTATCTACTAATGATATTTTCAAACTTTCTCGGGATTTCAACCCTAAATCTAAACTTGCTTCTGGCAAAACCGGTGATTTTTCACCTGACGAGTTAATGGATTATTATCTGGTACTGAATGGTACAGAAAATAATTTACAAGCTGACGAATCTTTTGATTGTTGGCCGGAATTGACTCGAAAGTTTTGCATAGACGATTTTGATTTTAAATGGGAAGGCAAAGACCGTGCTTCTAGTATCAAAAAATGTTTACAGAGTTGTAAACCTCATTCCAAAGGTAAAGATTCATTAGTTACAATGAATCTGTTACGAAATTTTCCTCAGCAATATGCTCAGCTTTTGGTTTGGATGCATGAGTGTAACATTAAATCAGGAAAAGTACCTGACTACGTATTAAATACTCGCTGTGTACAGATACCCAAATTATCCCACTCAGATTTGAGTCTCATCGAAGCCCGCCGTTTTATCAATGTGGCTCATATAGCTGCCTCCGTAAATGGCAAATTCGTAAGTCATACCATGAACCGATTTTTAGAATTTTTCAAGGTCATTAAATGGACTCAACAGGGTTTTCGTACAGGCCACTCCTGTTCAACTGCACTTGCTATGTTTTTTCTAAAATTGAATTTATGGCCTAAGAAACGACCAAAAATTGGAATTTTTATAGACAGCAGTAATGCTTTTGGAGTAGTTAATAATAAACTACTTCGAAAAGTTATAGGCAAAATTTCAACGGGCGTAGTCCATGATTATTTATGCTCACTGCTTGACCAACAATCAGTTGTGGTCATTGACAAGGGCATGCTCTCTCGTCAAGTAACTCTTAAAAAATTTCAGCCAGGGGTCCCTCAAGGTCGTGCAATATCGCCTACTCTGTTTAGTCTATTTATAAATGAAATAGGTTCCATTTTTGATAATTATAATGACATTTTTCCTATTTTATACGCAGACGATTTGAGTCTGCTGGTATCAAGACCAACTATGTCAGAAACAATTGAACTTGCCAAGGAATCCATTCAAAAGGTTGAAGCCTTTTTAACCAAATTGGGTATTCGAACCAACATTTCTAAATCCAATTTCATGGTTTTTGGTAAGCCCACGGATCTCAATAATGATATTGAGATTTCCATTCAGAACGAAAAATTAAAGCGCGTTAGTGTTACCAAAGTATTAGGACTCCGCTTTACTTTTACGAATTTTCACATTGATGTAGCCCCTCAAATTAAATATTTAATTCATAATCGTTTTGTTAAGCATAGAGGCTTAGTCAATGCTCTACTCTATTCTAAAAATAGAATCAATATGATTAATTTTTTACAAAGTACTTATTTTGGTCAATTACAGTATTCACTAGAAATCTGGCCCCGGCTTTCGCCAATTAATGGAAATAAGTTATGCTCTGAAATAATTAAACCCATACTTGATATATATGGACTTCCACCAGTTCAACAAAACGGTCAGAAACATAATTATATGGAAATCTTATGTATGGCCGGATTATCAAGTCCAATAAACACGCAAGATCGTGCTATTTGTTGTTTTGCCAACTCATTAATAACGAATGCGATTACTCCAGATTTTCTAAAAGATTATGTTTCATCAGTTATGACACTAACTTTTCAAGGTCAAACTAAACCGTTCAATAGTTTACACGCATATTATAGAGCTATTTGTCTTAATAGTAAAAAGGGTGACATTAATATCAAGCATTTAACATTTAACACTTTTCCAGGAAACATGGAAAAATGTTTTAATTCCCTTCCATTATTAATCAAGTCTCATTTTGGTACTACACATTTTAATAATTTATGTAAAGTGTACTATAAACAAAAATGTCCGCATTCACAAATAAAGTCCCGTTCTCAATGTAAAAATTGTCGGGAAATTGATTGCATGAAGTTCAATATTGCGCGTGACAGTCGGTATATTTGGGCCACTAATAATATGTTTTCAATACATAGAGTATATTATGAAACTTCTAGTGTTTCACTTCAAGACATCAATGTGAAAATTCAACTTTTATTGAACAGACTTGCTTCTAATTTAATAAGAATTAAATAATAATTTTTAAGAACTGAGAGATCTGAAACTTCAAACCCAATTCTTAGTGGCTAATTTTTATCCCACTGCAACTTTCACAATTGTGAATAATTATAAGCTAGCTTCCTTGAAATTAGCCTTTTCGGACAATATTCTATTAAAATTACCACTCAATGAAATTTTGAAATGGCTTGCATATTGCAGATTGGGGGGGTTTGAATTGAAAAATGACCGACCTATTTTTGTTCCTGGGTTACATAAAGCACAATTATATTTTCCTGACAAAATAGCATTTCCTATTTTTGAACTGGCACATGAGTTTCATAATCATGGGTTAGCTAGCTTTCATAATACAGTTATGAAACTCATGTGTTTACATGAACGATTTTGCTTATTAGTTTACCCAAAACAAATTGACAACAGGTCAATAATATATAGAACGGTCAATACTAACCAAATTATCCCGGTGCAAATTATTCGCCACTTCAAAATTTCAGGTAAAGACCGGACTCGTTCCCTTTCTCCTGCCTATTACAAACTTGATACTAACACCGTGTACGATATTTAAAACATAAACGTTTTTATCAAAACTATTTTCATAATTTAGAATGATTTTATCACAACAAAATCACCTTGAATGGTGTTTCACAATTCGGTCGGCTAACCACTTTAATGAAACTTTATTTCAAACAGCCGCCTTTTACTCCGTTTTATGTCTGTTGTTTCCTACCATTGAACCAGTCAATGGCAGTATTAACTTTAAACAATTTGATAAAAATGATATAATCGGTGCTCTTATGGACACAGATTCATCTGCTGTTATCAAAATCTTGAAATTTAAATGTTTAAATTTTCTCACCAAAACTACTCCTCCCAAGTCATGGAACTCTGTTTTACGATCTTTTTCAAAAACTAATGCCGTCCATTTCTCAATCATCGGTTTTCAATCTTTGGTCGGATCTCTTCACCAACTGTCTTTGGAAATAATTTTTTCCAAAATTTTAACTCATGAATTTCATTCTAAACGTTTATTACAAAAAATCAAGAAGCAGTGAGATTCTGATATTCGTAGGCACTGAGGTCAGTACTTTTTATAACCTTCTTGAAAAAACGCATTTTCGTGCCATCATCTGATTTTTGCACAAACATATCCTAAAAATTATATTGGCTTAATTATCCTTTATTATTAGTAAACTAATTTTTACCACACTTACAGTAAATTTTTGCAAAAATGCTTTGTCAAAGCCCATTTTTCTCAGCGAGATAATCATTCCGGTGTTTTGACGCACAATTATTTTAATTCGCACGTAATTCATTACAACAGTCCCAACCATTTGAGAATATTTACATTCTCGATCTTCACAACAAAAGGACAATCGACCGTATTTGACAAAGCGGTCTTGAATATGAATTCCATGGGCTATGATTATTTTAATAAAATTTTCATTTACTCTCAAAACAAGACACCGTTTAGATTTTCAGGCAACTATAACAAAAATATTTACCTTCAGTGAATTTCTGTCGAGATGCGGGTTGTAGCCGATTATAATACAACAAATGCATATCTCGGTAGCAATATTTAAAGAAAAAGTTCATCTCGTTCTTAACGAATCCCATTCGGCCCAAATCTTCCTGAATTATCACATTGAAAATCCTTTTTCAAAGTAAAGTTTTTTGAAAACATCAAAATATTGTATCACTTACCCCACGATAATATTCGTCCAGCAAACAAATCAACATTCGACCAATATCGGTCAATTCTCGTACATCAATACGATATTCAGTTTCTGGAACAGGGGTGGTACCAAATAGCAATCGCAAGATGGAACATATCTGAACGGTGCTCAATCCTTTGTTACCGTCACGGCTATTGTTACCGCGCCCAGTAACCAAATTTAATTGCTTTTTCAAAAGATTTTCAAATGTGTTTTTCAAAAAAGTAATTATATATGAGTCATATATTTTAAAACCACGAGATGAATCTTTCCTTAGAACTTCCTAAATTGGTATATTGCTTTCCCAATGATACAAATTCATTTTTGTTTCGGTTCAAACCTTAAAAATAGGTTTTTTGTGTTCCTGAAAAATTTTTCGGCTTCTTACGTTTTGATAAATGACACAGCAATCCACATAAAGCTGTACCGCCATTTGACCCGTCCAAATAGGGATAATGAAAATCAAGTCGTGTGTCCTGGGTATTGACGGTCCGGGGATCCGTTTTAATTTCTTTACCGCGTTTTACTCCTAAGAAAGATTAGTTAGAAAGGCTTTTTTAATCACAAAATGCGTTTTTTCAAAGAATCATAACTAATCTCATGCCTTTATTATCCAACAGAACCATAAACGATTTCGTTAATCCATTGACTTCCAGATTTTCAGGATTATAATTAATCGCTGCCAAATAATCTTCGAATGTATGAATGTCGGGTTCCAACAAGCAAATGACCGTCTTTATATATCCACCAAATGAAATCATTTCATGTTTTAGACTGAATAGATGAAATTAATCGACAAATTGCAATCCGGAATTCAACCATATACAAGTTGCCCTAATGATTATCAAAAAGTGGCAGGATTTCAAAATTCTGATGTGAAAATTTCTTCACTGGAAAATTATTTTATAAATGATTATACTTTGCTAATGCTGAGCCACCAATACAAAAAGACTTTGCCGAATCTATCCAAAGTGGGACATTATATGGCTAAACAACGGGCACTATTATGTTTTATTGCCTCACAAGGATCATTTTTTAAATCTGATGATCGGCAGGGAGACATAGACCCTATTTTTAAAGTTTTTCGACCGATTCTAAATTCTTCAAATTACCAAATTGAAGTATCTCCTGATAATCTAACATCTGATTACTTAACCGACGCCCAATTTGTAGCTAAATTTCGATGCTGGGTCACTAATAAAAATTGGACCACTGATTATCCATCCTTTCAATTTTTACATAATATATTAGTAAAAATTTTCAATCGTTCATATGGATTAGCAACAATGGCAACTTCACCACATAAAAAATTGCCGTCGGCATTTACAGCTCGCTGTATGCGCGACCCAGAAACTATTCACATTCTGTACGATCATTTTATGGCCATTAATTTCACTATAATTGATAAGATTCAATCGAACAAAATGGATTTGATTGAAATACAATATGGTTTCAAATTCAAACAGTCAGGTCCACAATGGATTTTAGACTTACAAATCCTTTTTATGTTTCGGAGTGAAACGTCAAAATCTTTTTTGTCCAATATTTTGAAAATTTATGGACAAAATATTGGAATTATATCTCGATTGCCTCAAAATAACGACCCAGCATCCTCTTCTCTTGGCTCAAATAATAGTATTTCCAGTAATAGTTTGTTTGACAAACAGTCTCAAGATTTCGATGATGAAGACGATGATGATCTCATCGCCATTCTTAATTCACCATGTGTGAATAAGGCTAAAACCAATTCAAATCTTAATTCTGGAAGTCCAATAATTCAAGATGAAGCACCCCCTGGTCCTAGTTCTTTTGATCTTTTAGAACCTACCCAACCTGCGCAACCACTTTCTGAAATTACTAAACCACTCAATATCGATAATTCTACAGCCGATTATAGTTCTGATGAACTTGAAAAATTCTTTAGAGCAGACTCTCCTGGTCAATTACCTAAACCGAAATTTCTCAAAGCAAGATTACCTCAAAATGAAAACACTGTTGAGCGTCGATCAACACGTAACAAGAAAACTAAAGCACGGACCCCGAAAAGAAAACAAACTGATTCCAAATAAACTTACGGAACAGCGGCGTTGGTTGTCATTTTTATTCCAGAAATGGGCGGTCCAAATTCCTTGAATTGACTGTAATGACCGAAATCCAATACGGTCCACTTTTGCTCACAATTGGATAAATAATCAACCAATGCAACCAAATCTTTTCGGGAAACTACTGTTTGAATTTCATCCAGTGCATTTTCTTAATCAAATTTGATTTTTAAATAACCAAACTATTAATTGGCATTAATAATAATCTTTTTAATGGGGAAAATTAATCAAATTTATTCTATTCCTGTAAAATTGCTTTGAGCTTCGGCATCACCATCATTTGTATAAATGGTCTCTAACCAGGTTACGTCGTTTTCCTGAATTTTATTAGGTTACGTAATTCAGTTTTAAAATTTTAATAAATTTCACTCTCACTCACTTTATGAGAACCAAATGTTTTCATAAATGCCAATTTTTCTTGATCCAAATAACTTCTGGACCAACCATCCGAGCTGAGAGCTGATCGAATAACCAACAACTAAAATAATAAATGTTTAAATTATTATAATTCCAATACTTTTATAAAGTACATTTCAT
>SCLD01100151.1:0-10553 GCA_004367895.1 Oikopleura longicauda | reverse complement strand
CTATGGGAATTATTCAACTACCCCTTTGAAACATGAAAAATCTTTGTCAAACAAATCACGTGATAAGATCTTAAACCATGCTAGAGCCTCCTTGTCTGGGGATTGCCTGACGCAGTTGGATGATGAGCCAGGGAGAAAAGTCAGAGAGCCAGGTTGAGCATTTCGTCGTTTAATCCCTAGCGGTGGTTGCCCTTTTTTTGTTTTATTTCCTTCACTCACTCAGAACTGAAAAAAAGTTCAAAATTTTCGCCAAATTTGCGCCTCAAGTGTAGGGTCCGTCGATAGTTTATTTTTTGTTTTCATTTTTCACCACACAATAATTTACACCTCGAAATGCTGACCTCAATATTGAAGTGAGGGTGACACCCCTGTTGAACCGTGTATGTAAAGAAGACGCAATCTTAGAGAACTCTGAGCAGGATGACTCTGAAAATGGAGTCACGATACCGCCAATTATACGCCTGGCTGATCGGTGAGTCCATAAAAAATAGCTTAAATTACAAACCGATAAAAAAATTGGTGTTCGTTATAGATTTCGATAATTTTATGCATGAGGCAGATTGTGACTGATTATGCGGTTGAAAGGTGGCCTGACAAGAGTTTTGACATGTCGCTTTCCACCCGTCTCTCCGTTTTTTTTATTGACCTTACTTGAATCAAACAAATTCATCTCCTTCTTTTTTCCGCGGCGCAGATTGTTTATCCGCGGGCGACAGGCGTTGACACCGGACGGTGATGATGATGGTGGTGGCGGTGCCGGCGGTGGTGTGTTGACACTCAATCACAACGACGAGAATCAAGAATCGCTGCACTATGCGCGCGGCTGTTACCGTACGCTGAAGAATTATTTGCGCGATGTGCATACGACGTTGGAATATAATGCGCACGATCACTTGGCCAATATTGATAATCCATTGCTGCTTAATATCCAGGCATACACGGCGGATCAAAGATTAAACCCTTTTAAAGCTGGATTAAATCCGAGATCATGTTTGAATCCGCCTCACAAAGGGCATCATCGACGTCGGTATCCGGCGTAAAAACCTGCGCGAAGAGCTTTATTGTCAGGCGTTGCTGAGTTTGCACTTGGCGCGTTCGTCGCGGGAGACTCGTCTCGCTTGGATCTTTTTTGCCTTGCTAGTTGGCTGTTTTTTGCCGCCGCCACGTGTGCGTCCCTTTGTAGATGAGATATTGCGCGATGCCCAGGCGGAAAATAATCAGGATTGTGTGTTAGATTTTTTTTTTTGAATTTGCTTCTTGTGTGTGTGTGTGGCTTGGATAAGGGATTAAATTTAATCCGCATCTCTCTACTTGATTTTGATTGTGCCACTTGAAGATTGAAATCAACACTCGGGCGCCAGGATGCCGTTTATTGTCTCAAGAAACTGTCACGCTCAACCGACACAATGCAACAGCACCCGGGTGGTGATCAACTCGATATATTACGCGAAGTGCGCCACCAACGCCGTGCACCACCATGTAGTCTTGAGTTCTGGGCCGCTGTCAGGAAAACGTCAGCGGCTGTTTCGGTCGTCTGCCCCGACGAGGCGCGACGAACAGGTGAGAGCGTAAGCCATTGAGAAACTGACTGAAATATCAATGTCTAGTACCGGCTGATTCGGCGTCGACCGCGCAGGACATAGTCGAGGCGGTGTGCACTCGGCTCGAGATAAAAGACTCGTTTGGCTTTGCCCTATTTATTCGCGTTGGCTCGCGTCTGGCCCCTGTTGGTGAGGGTGGAGTGTATCCAATGGATGTGTTTTGGCAAACGGAACGATACACATCCGAGAACAATCTTGAACCACCAAAGTAAGTACTTGAACACGTTTAATTGACCACGGCAACATAAATTACTTTTTACATATTTCCTTTATAGACTTCATTTCCGTCGTGACGTATTCCCACTCCGTTGGCATCCCGAGAAGGACCGACCTGCTGCCCGTTTGGTATTCGCCCAAGTGTGCGCCTCGATTAAGAATGGGGAGAATGAGACAAAGAACGTACGTTCGTGTAAACAATCATATTTGTATCATCAAACCATCGTCTATTTATAGAGCCAAGATCTCGCCCTCTTAGTCGCCTATCAATATCTGCTTGAATTTGGCGATATGGAGCCATCCGACAAGCGTTTAGCACTTCACTGCGCACAAGTGATGCCGACGCCCGTGTTTAAAGCAAACAGAAAAAGCGAACAAAAAGAGTGGATACGCATGGTCTCAAAAACGTTGGCGGCCTTGAAAGCCGAACACCCAAGAGGTATCAGCCAAGATGATTTAATCGAGCAGGTCGTACGCTTCGCTCTGGTCATGTGGCCGGCGTCATTCTCGAGGACTTATGATCTTCGCGGATTCACGATTCTCGGCTCACCTGACGACTTCTTGAACACTGCCGTTCAACTCGAAATAAATCACAAGTGGGTCAAGGTGAAGAGTATGCAGGGCGAGGAGCATTTGGCGATTATGACGAAAGACATCAAAAAGTGTTTCCTCAAGCCGCCACGGTAAGTAGCGCTATTTTTGTCATCTTTCAACGAGTTACACCCACTTGTCTAGAGAGGATGGCATTGGGCGCATTCAAATTGCAACGGAGCAGCACATTTACACGTTGGTGACTCCATTTTCAACAGAATTGCACAAAATAATGAACAGACTGATTGCATCATAAACGAAACTACTTTCCACTGTTAAAAATTGCTTTGGTGAGCACCCGCTGATTCAGAAGCCTCTATCGTACATAATTGAACATACACTTGAACAAGACAAATCTGGGTGCTAGTCGCTATGTAAAAAATTGATGGTGTAATTGTAAATTTACCGTTCCTTTGTTCAAAAATTATCATCATGAGCAGCATGAAGCTTCACGCCAAACAACAAGAAACGACACCATATAAACACACACACACATACACACATAAACCATTCTATGCATTCACTGGTGAAAACTTTAAACTCTGCTCGAACACATCTTCTTCGTCGCCTGCATGAGACATTCAGTGATTTCAAATCAACAAAATAAACCTAAACCAACTTTTATTCATTCAAACTTGGTTTGATAAACAACTGGTGCACTGCTGGGTATGAGACGACTTTTGCCAAGCGATAACAGATATGAAAAATAATCGACCCAGTCCATTCGTTTGCGTACGCGGTCCTTGTGTGTTAAGTTAATATAAGAAATCAGTTCAGTTACGTACCAATGCTCTAGAATGCGCTTCATTGAGAAAAGCAATGACAAAATTCATGCAGTAGTAAACCATTGCCAGATTCAGCGTCAAATGAAACAACTGGCCATATACAATGAGGTCGGCGCCAAGCTTACCCACTTCAATGCGCATGTCGACCGGCCGCAAGAAACCCTGCCACAGTGTCGTGGCAAGGAACTTGGGAAAACTGGACATCAGCTCACTGTATGGTCCCATTACAACCGTTCCACCAATGACCATACTAAGCTGCAGTGGAAAAATGCGCGTCATCCACAAGGTAATAACACCATTCTTTGCCAATTTGATCAAGACGGGGAACACTAAATCAGTTGGGGACAGCTGACAGACAATCACTTACCGTAAACATCGTTCAACGTTGACAATACGTAAATCAAGTAAATTGTGTGTAACCACGACGACACAGCCACCAGACCAAGCATATGCTCTTGTACAACAAAAACGCGTGTGAAATCGGGACGACCGCGTGGATCGACTTCAAATGCTTGTAGTCGTTCATCCATCAATTTTGTTCGACTTAGTCTTGATTTTCAACTAATAAGCTTAAATATATTTTCCGTTAATAAGTTTAAAATAAAGTTCAAAATGCCAGTTCCTTATGCTCAAACATACAAAAGACAGATCCATTCCAAACATGATCACGCGGAGTAGGAGCATCAAGTTGAAACTTTTTTGTTTTATAACTTGGATTATTTGATACAATTGCACCGCTAAATATGCAACAAAAATTGCATACGATACATTAACAATAAGGCTGCTCTTGTCAGTGACTTGCGTGACTCTCATTTTTGATTCAATGTGACCGCCTTCGGCAAACTGGAAACTTGCTCGAACCAGATAGAACGTATTGAACGGGATGTTCAAATATGTCTGCTCAAAAAAGAGCAACGTCGTATCTCGATCAAGCCAGTTTTGAGCGGCCAAATACTTCGCCATAAACTTGCCACTCGATTTAGTCGTGCCCAGCATTGCTTCATAGCCACACGTGCCAAAATCACGCGGCACGGTAAAAGTGAATGTTCGCCAGTCTGACGAGATGATTGTTTTGTTGTTGAGAATCTTTTAACAAGATTATCAATCGTAAACCATTTTCACGGTCACTTTGGAAAAAAACTAGTGTGGAGGACGTTTTAACCAAGGTCAGTGACCTCGAAAAAAGCAGTAAAGCAAACGTAACTATATTTCAAGGACAGTGTGACGTAAAGACTGCACTATAAAACAATTCATCAGTTTACTGTTCCTTCAAAAACGACAATAAGTAAAAAAAGTACGAAAATGCCAATGTTGAACAAAATTATTGGTAAAGAAATTGTGATCAGTAACGAAACTAAACTCGATTTTAGCTCGTCTAGCCAGCAACAACACCCGCAAAACTGTTTTGGTGACAATTCCAAATGAAACATTCACTGCCACACGGCCCGTACGTAAGCTGGGCCAGAAAACTGTTGAGCGTGATTTGCGTCGATTCGAAAAAATCAAGGAGATAAAACTCGAGGATCTCGACTACGCCATGAAATTTTAAAAATGCTCTTACACACAATATATTTTTAAATCTTATGTCCATGGTGCTGAAATTGGCGACTGATTGTAAAGTTCGTAGTCAAATGTGGTCAAGTTAAAAAGTGGTTTGCTCCAACCAGACTTGTAATCACCACATCCAGTGCGAAACTGATACAGTCGAGCTGGACCAAGACTAAACACGTTGGCGTGAGAAAAAAGTTGTTGTTATAGAGCTGTACGACTTACCGATAGTTGACTTGATCAGAAGCAAACTGTTTCTCGCTGAGTTTCAAGTACTCACCATTATAGCGAGTCGGTTCAGGGTGAACACTATCAATCAGTTCATTGTCGATAAACATCCATAGATCATTGACAGTTGTAATTCGTTTGTCGACAAGTGGCTGCCTCAAATTTCGATCAGCCAGGTACTTGGCATTTTGGCCAAGCCCACCCGGAAACATTGCCAACGAGATTATCCAGAGAGACACCAGATTCAGCACATAACCACCTATATCAATTAAGGTTTCTTCCAATGATAACCGCTGTTGCCACTTCTTTCGCGCTAAAATGTTTTCGGCGGCTTCTTCCTCCTGATCGGGATGCAGGACGTCCGATTCGAGTGTCACTTTTTTCTTCTCAGACTTTTTTCTTGAGCGGAATATTGATCGTTCACGTTTACTTTCCAAGTTTTTGTTTGGTATCACATTCGGCTTGATATAAAGTTCATAACTGTCCGAATTTTGTGAAAAACTGCTGACAGATTTGGATCGTGCAGCATCAAAAAGCGCTTTCAGTAACGGCACGACGAAAATATCGATGAAAACAAAGAACATACTCATTGTTTGCCAAGATTGCATCGTCGCGGGATTAAATGATAATGTGTACAAAAACAAAACGGTCCACGATCCTACTACGAAAAAGATCTGACTGGCGTAAAAGCTCAGTCTGATGATCTTTCTCAGATAAAACTTGCAACCGGTTGACCCAATAACTTCGACTGGTTTGACACGAGAGTAAAGTTGAACGTAGACTTCATTCACAATGACTAGCACAGTTATGGTCAGCAATTGAAGGGCCAATGCTTTCAATGATATTTTTGCGACTCCAAAGTTTACTGGCGTATCATTAACAATAGTTTCTAAGTAGATTGTGTTTGCTGCCAATCCCATTGACAATGTCATCACTGCAGTCTTCAAAGGGCTTTCGGTATTGCCTCATGAAGAACTTAGGTCAAATTTAATACTCCACAAAAGCCTTGCTGATCGAGTAAAAAACAAATATGATCGAATTAAATAACAGTTTAACCACAGGTTTCGTCGTATGAAATACTTTCCGAGGCGTTCGCTAAAGCTAATAGGATTCTCTTTGGTTGTCGAATCTTGTCTTACTAATCCGTTGGCCTCATATCGCACCATTCGAATCGAATTTAATGAAATATTTTCCATCAAGCTTATTTTTCCATCGTAAATAAACGTGTACAAGGGCGTTGACAGATCAGAAACGTATCCAACTTCGTCAGCTATTGCCAAACTAATCGCCAGTCGTCTTATTGATACTGATTTTGGTCGCCATGTACGTGTTCGCCCTTGGAATGGAATCCAGACGACGCAATCGGCCACGTTTTCAAGAGGTGAAACAGATGAGCAGACGAATTGAAACTTTGAACTACTTTCAAACGTAAAACCATGATTTGGTTTTAACTTCCATACCGTGTCCCAGTACGCAAATTTAGGCGATGGTCCAGTATTGGTGAAAAACTCGTCATTCAACCAGTCACGTTTTGGTCGTTTCATCACTGGATTAACATAAACAATATCACTGGGACTTGGCACATGACCCAGGTGAGTTTCGACCACAACGATATATTTATGTGCGTGGCCATCGCAACGGTCAACGAGTTCGATTGACTTTAAATCGCCTCGTGCTTGATGTCGTATCAATGCCAAGAACAGGGCGGCGACGCCAGCAATAACAAAGAAAAATGACAAGGTATGACGCAATGAACATGATAGACAACCTGTGCCAATTTTCGACAATAACAGCTTTGGCGGTAAAAGAAAGCTGGTAGAGTACGTTGCCTCATCTTGAACGTTGCAATCACAAACGGAAGCGGTTTTGTTGGAAAGCGGTGATACTGCACAGTCTGAGGTCACCCAGTCAACTGTATCGGAACTGTTCAAGTTAGGACATGAGTGACCCGACAAATACACATTGATTGAACTTATATTCGTCATAATTGATCTCATTTTGTAAGCAATGAAGATAATGCACGTCCCGTGCGAGCGGTGCTTGCAAACTTGGACTTCCCTCTGACTGATATAAACAGCCATAAAGTCACCAATGCAGCCTTCTCCCAAACGCGTTGCATACGGATCACAATCAGGCAAGGTCGCGGAAAATATGCTGTCACCACTTGTACTAGGCAGGATCATCTTTTCGTAAAATCGGTGCTCATCAGGCAGCGGATATAAATTGTAAGAAATCCAAACATCGAGAACGACTTGTGTTGACGACGGCTGCGATTCGAAGTTGATAATATAATCTGTCGGCGCCATGTAGTTAGGTACTTCGAAACGGAAAACATTCACAGATTTCAAATCACTTGTACTAATGACGGGTTCGCTTGGCAAATGCTCCTGTGTGTATTGTACTTTGCCTTTGTAATTCTTAATTTTGAGAACTGAGTTGTCCATATGAGTTAAATCAACACCGCGGTACGGGTTTTTGGCCAATAAAGAGACTGACGGATATTTAGTTGACCGTCTGGGTTCTGTCGCGTCAAGCTTGACGCGCACTTGACGCACATCGCTGGGGGTTGTTTCTCCGTTTGGACCATTTTGGGAATTTTGGAAACCAAGCGGTGATGGTATCCCCATGGTGATTTCCGTAAGTTTGTTGACTTTAACTGTCGAAATTCCACTATATTCTTGAATATGGTCACTGATTGCAGCTTGAACATGCTCGTCTAATACATTCATCATGTTGTTGAATATTTTTGCCACACTATTTAATTTGGTGATTACTTGATAGCGATTAATTTGCGTTTGTGCAGCTAGGAGGTTTTGATAGAACGGATCATCGTTAATGAGATCATCAGCTGGCCCCAGTGGTCCCGGGTTCAAGCTAGATGAACTTGTGCCACTGTCACCACGCACTGGCGGCTCACCCATTACAATTTGTTCGACTGGGGACGCATCCAGAATTGCCATACTGATCACTTGGCTTATGCTATCACTTGCCGCTTGAATCGGGTTGTCAGATAGCGCAACAGTTTCTTGCATAGTCACTTCAACCTGTACAATATCGTTTTCCAAAAACATATATGTTTGCTCAAGCTCGTCACTCAAGATCTCAAGGGCGGCGCTTGAGAAGGATTCCGTCAGTAACTTCTCAGCAGAATCTTTGTCACTGTGTATTTCTTGTGACATGGTTTTAAGCTGGTCAATCGGTCCCTGGATCTTACGACACTGACCTTTTTCATCCATTGCATATCCAAAATGACACGAGCATTCGTAGCTGCCAATTGAGTTAGCACAAATTTGGCTACACTTCCCGCGATCACACTCATTAATGTCGACACACGCCCCATTGATAAATTCAAATCCATCGACACAAGCGCACTCGTATGATCCCTCGGTATTTCTGCATTCAGTATCATCAACACACGTCAGTGTCTCGCATTCATCAATATCAATGCAGGTGGTTTCGGGTGGTGAAATCCCAGGTTTATTTCTCTAACAAACTCGGATAAAAATTAGTGAATGTGAAAATGACTATGTAATATATAAATCCGAACTTGTATCCAACTGAACAACTACAGTAATAGCTGCCCATTGTATTGGTACACGCCTGATTGAAGGTACACTTATTTTCCTTCTCGCACTCATTGATGTCATAACAATAAGTCTCACCATCGTACCCACTGTTGCACTCGCAGAAAAAAGAACCGTGAGTATTTCTACATCTTCCGTTCGGTCCACAACGGTCCACATCAGTTTCGCACTCCTCGTCATCGTCACACGACTGAATTGTAAGCAGATTTGAGTCAATACTGGCAACATTATCGAAGTTATCCACTCCGCGAGGGTATGTCAACTGTGTAAGTTTGAAGCCTATATAACAACTAGGTTGTTCGTCACGGAAGTTGTCGTAACCAAGACAATTTGATTCAAACGTACAGTGCTGATCACAGTCAAACAAAAGACCGTCATTATTTGGAAACGACATGCCAAGTTTTCGCGCTTTTTTAAAGCTCCCTGAATGTGTTGTTTGATTCTGTTCGTAATAAACTCGTTTGTAATCTTGATCGGAACCCAAGTTATTTTTTGACCAAAAAGTTTCAGCTGTTGGATTGTTAGCTTCAGCCTCGTAAAACAATCTGCATATTGAAAAGTCGCCATTGACCACTTCCTTTATTTGCCAGGGCGACTGCGATGTTTGAAGTTCGGCTAAATTATCGCATGAAACTTTATCCATTTTAGTTCTATAGCGTATTTTGAGATGACCGTATAATGAGCTTGCTATTTTGGGGTTGTTTGAAAAACCAGGTTGACAAATACGACGACCATCTGGATTTAAGAGCTCCTCGACAAGCGATGATACTGGGCTTTGATAATCATCACCTTTGCCAACATCGTATAAATTTATTAAACCAGTAAAGTTTTTTGCTTCAACTCCAAACAATTGCGTTGTTATTCTGTTGATTTCATCCAAGGTTTTGCAAGTAAAGAATAACGTGCATGTGTCTTGTTCGTTGTTAATGAAAGAACAAAATGGTGTCAGCAAACACAATGATCGACATTCTTGATCATCTTGATTATCTAATTCAACTTTAATAACGTCATTGTCAACTGTTACAGTCTGCAGATTTTTCCAGTCGATGTTCAAATTGGTTGAAGATGTTTCACCATCGACACATTCGTTATCAAATATAGCCACGGACACAGCATTGTCTTCTGGAGTGGCCGACATTATATTTAACGACGCATTTTTGACCGAATGATAAAAACGACAGGTAAAAACATCAGTTTCCGTTGTTTCGCAAAGTTCTGAAGTACATTGATGATCAAAGATTGAAACTGCAAGGCAGTCATTGGATTCCGCACACTGATGATAACACAGGTCAACGTTTCCGACGCCATGAATACTCGTCATTGAACTCGTTGGCCACCGAGTTTCGTCCAAAATCACATTTTCAATGACTTTGAATTTATTAGTATTTATACTTCCAATCTTGGTTGCCTGTTTAGTGTAGATACGTTCGACTGTAAAGTCTACCCCAGATAAGTATTGGCGAGACATAGCTTGTCCACTGTAAAATTCATCAATAAATTCATCGAGGCCAGTAAACAAAAAGCCAAAGTCAGCATCGTGTCGATCAAGTGAAAGAGTCGAAAAGATTCCCGAGTTTTCACCGCTTACAAAACCAATGCAATATACGTTTCGTTGACACCCATTCGCTACATTAGCCATTGTTTCAGTGGTTGATATGCTTATCATTTTGATTGGAAAAAAAGTACTTCTTTCTTCAACAGCAGCTCTAGAGGCAGTTCCCGTGGCATCAAGGGAAACATCATCATTGAAAGACGTTTGGTCAAAATAAAACCAGTAGTCTTGACTTAATGCGTCAATGTCAAACGTTGGTGTCAAGTCCCCTCGCTTCGAAGTATCTATTATTTTATGCGTACCTTCGATAAGTAAATTCTGTTGATTCTGTGGGACCAGCTTAACAACATAATGATTAGTGGTCCGCCAACCCACCTTTGTGCTTTTGTGTGTGAAGTTTGTGCAGTTATGAAACGGATTATCATAAAGGATTGAAACTGCATCTACA
>SCLD01100140.1:0-10553 GCA_004367895.1 Oikopleura longicauda | reverse complement strand
CACTGGTCAGTGCCTTCAGTGTCAAAGGAAAAACTTCATAATAATATGTTACTTATCCGAAAACCATGAGATTTCAGTGCCTTAGTGCTTCAGTGCAAAAGCACAAGTACAGAACGAAATTTAGTCACATTTCCAAAACTGTTAATCATGTACCACAAAAATCGTCGTCAAAATTGCATCAACCAAATTGTGAATCACCAATGACACCAATTAACGAGCCGGCCATTGTTCCTCAGCGCCCAGGTAGTTGCGATGAGACTACCAGTAGCACGAGGCCGGGTTCTCATACCCATGTTACGGATACTGGTAGGCGGATAATGTCAGATAAACCAAGACAGCGAAAAGAAGAATTTCATGTTGAAGAATATTATGTGAAAGATATGAATCAAAGTGATCACAAACTTGAAAATAGATATATTTATAAGTTTGACCCAGGTTTGAGCCTGAAAATGAACAAATTGAATCCTATACAGAATTTCCGAAAACTTACCTGACTTTGATTTTTAGGAGCTCATCAAAATCCGTTTGGTCGATCAGATTCTCATGTTCTAACAGGAAATGGTTCTTCAACATATCCTGGTTTTGAGCGACGTATTTCAAGCGACAAAAATGAAAGAGAAAGCAGAAAATTAACAGATAAATTGCAAGAATTCAAAATATGTGGTCGTCCAAAGCAGATATCAAAGCAAAAATCGTTTGACGATGACGAGTCTAGTAAATATAATAATGTAGCAGAGGAAGATCAACTTGGAGTGGGTAAAAGTAAATTTCCATTCCCTGGCTGTGAAGATTTTGACGCTAGAATAATTGAGGTAGGTTTTCATATTCATCGCTCTGATCTGATAAGCTGATATCGTGATTAGGCAATTTGAAAACCCTTTCAAGGCACCAAGACCAAGATCTATTTTGAAAAGACCAAAATCTCTTCCGATCAGAAAACAATATTCATCATTTGTAGACAGTCCAAAATCAACCGCGAGTCCAAACAGAAGAGCTAGCATTAGCGCAAAGACAAAGCTTCAAGAAGCAATTGATACACTGCCCGATTTTAAAACTCATTGGGAGACCCTAATCGAACATATCAACAATGTATGTGCACGGTGCACAGTACACTATAAAACTTACACTGTGTAAAATAGCACCTTTAGGTACGAGACTTGGCAATAGAGGATCGCGAAATCATAATGCCAAAGGCTACAGAAGTGACGAATTTAATCATTTCTCATTGTAACAATATAAGGTAAGTATCTCGGTTCGAAATGGTTTTTCGCTGGATGGTCCCCGTTTAGCGAACAGTGTTCGCCGAACACACTACCTATAAGGTAGTCACTATTTAAGGGTAACCATGAGATAAACTGTTTAGGTCGAAAATTACTGGAGCAGCTATTGATGCTCTAAGAGAGATATTTCTGAACTTAAAACGCGCCCTGGTACCATGCATTGAACCAGCAATAAAATCGCTGATGTCGGAAGCCGGGAAAGAAAATGTCTTTTTGAAGGAAAAGTGTGAAAAATGCCTTCAAACTATTGTCGAAGGTTAGTGACAAACGATATGGGTTTTACTTTTTGACCTACTGTATATTTCAGTAATGTCCGAGACGACTGGATCGACTCATAAGCTCATTTCGTGTTTTCATAGTCAGAGTAAGTCCAAAAATGTGGCTGCGCGCGAATTGACAGCGCGGTATATCGAAAACACGTTGATGATTATCTCGCCACAGAGGGCGCTAGCAGACACACGTGATCTCACCGAGAAAATAATACTTTCAATGATATCCGCATTGAATGATTCTGCTCATGAAACAAGGCAGTATGGAAAGCGAATTGTTGTATTACTAGCAAAATATGAACACTTTGAGGCTATATGCGGAAAATATTTATCACCGGAAGATAACAGAAAAGGCATGTCGGTTTGAAAAGCTCAAGGCCCAATGGTCAGTGCGATGGATCAGAGGTCCGGCCTGGCATGCAATACTATTTTCAAACCTAGACAGTATTAAATTTAAAAAATCAAACTGGAGATTTGGACAAATCGTTAACTAAATTAAAAGCGATTAAATCAAGTTTTTCTCATAGCTCTCCAAAGAAGTCTCAATCAACTAAGACTATTATTATACCTGGATTAAAAGAGGAACTGATGAATGCAAAAAAGAGCACCTCGTCAAAAGAAAAAATCAAATCAATACAAATTATGAAACAACATATTTGTGAACGAGGATCGCTTGGTAAGATATAGTCATACATATTACTCGGGTCTAAGAATTATTTAGGTAATGAAATAACAAATGGGGTGGATCTTTTGTGTGCAATGATCTCTTCAGCGGTAACAACAAATTATCGAACTGGATTGGAAGCTGCTCATTTGTTTATTCCTTTAATTAGAAACGAAAAAATTCTTTTGACCAATTTAGTAAAAGTTTTAGCTGACAAAGTTCATTCAAGTCGAAATGTCATACCACTTCTTGATCAGAGTAAGTCTAATATCATATAATATTTCCAAATTACCAAATCCCTGATTGATAGTTTTTCTTAGTTCAAAAAGAATGCCATTCTTCTGTATTGTTGCCACTGTATAGCAATCGAATCATTCAAACTACAAATGGTCGAAGTGAAATCGCAAAATATTTTACTGAGCTTTGTCAAAAAATCAAAGAAACTAAACCATCAACAGTTATAAAATACGGGAAGCAATCCTTTTGGGTAATGTGTAAGGATCGGTCGTGTACGCAAGAAATGAATGAGCTTGGACAAAGTAAGTTTTCGACTCAAACCAAATAAACCAGCTTTGACTGATTAATTTAGTTTTATATGAACTAATGGGCGATTCGTTGTACGAAGAAGCAAATAGACTAAACCTAAGTCAATATCTGAGTACATCCTAATTGACTCTTTATCTATAATATGTTCTTAGAGAACTGATTCTGTATCTATCTAACTTAAATATAATCACGGATAAATATACTATTTATATTATTATTCGATTTACGCATTACTCAGGGGGTGAGTACGGAGAAAAGCAGACGACGCTAAGTGGTCTTTCGAGACGCTGGAAGCTGTTATTTCAAAAATACGGTTATCATTTTATTTCAATTCGACATTCGTTAACAGTCTTTGAAATTAGGTTTTCGCTTTTCAATGAATGCTTTCATCCCCTCTTCTCGGTCATGTGTTGCAAAACAAGCCATATTTTGATTCTTTTCGAATCTTATTCCTTCCTTTGTGCTGGTATAAAATAATCCAAAAATGTTACGAACTAATCCACGGTGGGCCTATGAAAAGATGAAAGAAAAATCAGTCCAGGTTCATATTAATGTAGAGCCGCTCAGAATGAATTTCAATAAAAATAAGTCATGGAAAGTCAAAAATCTATTTAATGAGATTTTTGTTTGTTGAGTATTTGAGATTTTTGTGAATGAGTTATTTTTGCACCACACGCCTGTAAAGTTGTTTCCATTGCCACATTGACTGCCTCTTTACAGATGGCTGTTGTGACTTTTGACATAGACGCTATTTTTGTTGCTGTCTTTAAAAGTTCAACATGTGCCTTTTTTTAACTGGTAGGACTGGAACCCAAATCAGATTCAATGTTGGGCTGTCAAACCAGAACCTTATGTGCTTCTTCGACAAGTTCATCTCCTGGAAAAACTTTTGAAACAAGCCCAGCTCTAAGAGCTTCATCAGCACTTATTGGATCCCCAGTTAAATTCATTTCCATTGCAAGAGATTTTCCAACTGCTTTTATCAAACGTTGAGTACCACCAGCACCAGGAATAAGACCAAGTTTGATTTCAGGCTAAAGTTTAAGAATAGAAATGTTTCAGTCGTGGTGTCATCTCATCAAAATTGATTTGTTAACCTACCTGAGCAAAAAGAGCATTTTCACTTGCATAAATAATATCACACATCATTGCAATTTCGCATCCGCCACCGAAGGCAAAGCCATTTACTGCTGCTATAATCGGCTTAAACAGCTCAGTCATAAGCAATAGTCATAAATGACATTTTTACCTTGATATTTCGACTGGGTCTTGACCAATGATGAAGATGTAATCTTTTGTGGTGGTCAGCATAGCTCATATTAAGCATTTGTTTGATATCAGCCCCGGCAGCGAAAGCTTTGCCACGGCCAGTTAAGATAACACATCCAATCGCTTCATCAATTTGTATTAGGGATATACGATAATTCAATAATCTGTTACACTCCGTGTACAATTCACCCTAATTGACAGATACCGGAAGATATTTCCGAAAATCGGATGAGCACTCAGCCTTTCCGGAAACTTTTTGGAAATCGGGTGAGCACTCAGCGTGTTTGCTTGAAACTATTCCCAGTCATATTTTATGAGTCATATTTTATATCTATGTGCCCACCCGGAAACCAGTCATTAAGGGTTAAGTTGATGTGCAAAGGAGTGTAGATTTTTGCATTCAGTGGATCCCGCACTTCAATTTCATCCAATGCCTTTTCCACTTCCATCAAGAGACCATCGCTCAATGCATTCAGTGCTTTTAAGGGTCTCGATTTCAAGTTTATCGTAGGGGTCCACGACAGAGTCTTACACACAGAGACCAGTTTAGTACCGCTTCTAAAATCCTAACCTTTAGGTCGGTCCAGTTCTATGAGAGCGACTCCACTTGAAGTATCAGACACATGAATAAATTCGCCTGACCATCTTGGGTTGCTTAACAAAAACCGACGGCTTTTTGAATTTCTCAATATTCTCAACATTTTCAATTTTTACCTCGAGTAAATATTTAATGTAAAAGTCATTTGAATCAGAGATTATAAGTTTATTTATCCTTTCGAGTCTAAATCTTTGTACAGTTAAGTTTAATTATACAGCTATATACAGCTTGAAGTAATTGAAGCCAGAATCTTCTTTTAAGTCTAATGGGTCAGCATGGCTATGACAGTAAAGATGAGTCTGTTCTTGAGTTTTGGCTATTTGAAAGTTTTTCCGAGGTTTGGTTGTATGATTCCTCTGAGGTAGTATCTGATATATTTGATGGTATGCCCCAACCACGAAGTGATTTTCCGTTGATTATCCACACAAGTGGTGCGAGAGAAGGCAGTATTGGAAGGATATATTTTGTTGTCAGAAGCAAGGGATGAACATATTCGTTTGGTGATTCAATAACCTGTGGACATGGAAGACCATAATCTTCACAGACATCGTGATACCAAGTTGCTTCGTGAGCCTGACGTCTTGTTGATAAATACATTCGAAGCAGGAGATCCAAAATTCTGGCAAAGATAAAAATCATTGAAAATCCAACAATTCGAATCAAGAATTTTTCTAGTTTGAAGGTTGAAGTAACGTAAAAATCTCCTCGTATTTGCATCAGCTTTCGTAAACCAATAAGAAAAACTGTTATTCCGACAACGGTTGAAAGTACCACTGGTATCAATTGAAAATAGTAAAGTGATGACACAGAATTGTCGAGCACACAAATGCCCAGCATGGGTTCACCCTCAATCTTAAGAAAAATGTTAAGCTTTTGTTATGGCAAAAGAATGATGAGAAAATCTTTTGACTGTTAAATTACTCGTGAACTTGAGTCCTTACCTTTTCATTATGTCCAGCAAGAAGTGTCAAGATCGCGGGAGGAGACCAAGCAAAAATGTGAATATAATTGCCATTCTTTTCCACAGTTGAAATGTTCCATTCGAAAATGATTGAAAATCCCCAAATGAGTATTGTTACCAACCACCACGAAAATGCAGCGCCTAAATTTTGTTTTTAATTTTAGAAAAAGGGGTTAATTTTAAATGAAAAGTTTCAAAACTTGAACATGAACTTACATGAAAAGAAATAGACAATGCTAAATAAAGTGGTGCATGATATAGAGCTTGATCCACTTATTAAACTTGTCCGCCAGGCCCCTTGTCCGCTTTCTTCTTGGCCCTGGTCCGTTTGTCCGTTGGCACATGAATAATCGCCAGGGGAAATCAAACCAACCAAAAAGCAAATTGAAATAACCAAATAGCAAACGGCGAAATAGAGTGTCGGTCGTTCGGGATAGATAAATCTAAAAATATTAAATTATATTAGAGTTGGGGTGTACATCCATATATTTTATTATGTTAGAATTGGCCAAAAATGAGAATTTTATGGACTCAACCAACACAATTATGGTTCCGGATTTGATTTATAATTAATTAAACTTAGCTTATATATAATTCCTACCTTTTACGATCCCGGAAGAATATCAGAATGGCTGTTGAGGAGGCAATCGCTGCCAAAAGCGAGAAAACAGCTAAAATCAAACGGAAGATCGCGGTTTGGGTTTGATTTAATTCTATTGGTTCGCATGGTCTATCACAATTTTCGATACCAGCGAAGTGACCTTGAGCAAGGGTGTCCATCTGTTGAACGGCTGTAGGGCACTGATAATCGAATAACTCGGACGGTGTTTCGTCTTCAATGGCCTGTGATTCAATCCATCTCAGGGTACCAGATGGCAAAGGCTCTTTTTCAGATTGTATTGGCACGCATGGATGATCTTCATACTGCTTTGGAAAATTCTCACAAATCAACATTTCAGATGGAATATCTATTCCAAATTC
The DNA here is from genome assembly GCA_004367895.1 of Oikopleura longicauda. Classification (NCBI taxonomy): domain Eukaryota; kingdom Metazoa; phylum Chordata; class Appendicularia; order Copelata; family Oikopleuridae; genus Oikopleura; species Oikopleura longicauda. The sequence goes on along the minus strand of SCLD01100140.1, from coordinate 3,985 downwards.
TTCTATTGAATCGATACAGTCTTCGAATACTTTCTCGCAAAGTGATTGGCAGGGTGGAACAGGAATAAGAAATGGAAGTACGCCAACAGGGTTCTCGTCAACACAAGCTGGAGATAGAACATTCATTGTGAGACCACTGTCCAAGTAGATTTGGAAGAAATGTCCGATTATATGCTCCGAAATCTTCGCCACAAACGGGGGCAACACCTTCTCGACAAATCGCACCATTTGTAAGAGTTATTAAATTGCACAAAAGAAATTGAAACAATTTCATCTGAATGAAAAAATGTTATCATTAGGAATAATACATTTAACGACATTTCGTACTCAAAATCTATACTTATAATTATTTTACTTAAGCTAGATATAGGTACTGTCTCAGTTTGTACAGCTAAAGGTACCTAGACGGGGGATTTACTTCCGATCAATTTATTTCCGAATAAGTTATTCAGTTAAATCACACTAACTCAAACTCCAACCGCTTAATTCAATTTATTCTATCCTGTGGTGGTTAAATTACCAATTCAATAATATAGGTGGAAACCATTTAGCATGAACATTAGTGATGCCCATTCCCTTTTCGAAAAGCTATTCTTAAGTCCTCAACTTATGTTGACCAAACTGATTATTCTTGAGACAATAGATTCAAGGGGCAACTTCATGAACTAAACCAACTTTCATGTTTCAACTTTTTTCCCATAGTCAATAACTTGGAACCATATGGCCCTCGAGTTACTCGTCACGCCATTGAAATCATTGAAACTTTGTTTAAAATAATTACTTTTCTGTATTGGGCAATGGGAAGAGCCTCTAATGTAGACGTATATTTGGTTTGGTGCCATTTTAGGTCGGTCAAACGTAACCAAGTGGGCTGATAACGGATAAAAGGGGATGAGAACGAGCTTTTGTTCTAGTGCAAACATAAACATGGGCAAACACATAAATTGACATAAACAGTTTCCAGTTTTACTCATTTGGAGTTAGTTTTGACCACAACAAAAAAAAACTTTAAAATTTCAAAAAAACTAATTGTCTTTGAAGAGGGTCAGTTTTTATTCGATTGGGGTCAAACTTAAATGGTTAGAAACTTCATCCTAGCCTCTTTCTAGAACAAGCGCCATGCAATTTTTTATGGGACTGCCACTTCTAGGTCATCGACTATTGGTCATTCAGGGTAGATTTTAGAGGGCAATTCAACAGCTTTACAATAAGAAAGATTCTAATCTTTATGATGAAAATCTGATTCAGTGTGAGAATCTCACAGCCTTGGCTATATTAAAATTTTTGAGTTTGGGCTATATAATATAGCCTATATTTTGTATCATGTTCAATATGAATCTTACCTTTAAATATATTTGTGGTATTTATGGTGTTATAATATCTTCATATAGAATCTCTGGTTTAGGTTTTGTTTAAAAATGTTCCTCGATAATAATAATGGGTTGGCCACACACTCGGCCTGGTGATGGATGTTGGCTAAGGGTGTCTCGCACACTTCTTCTCACAATGGTCCACCAACGCTAGAGAGTCGACAGATGAAGATTGAGACTCTTAGCTTAGATGACCCTGGCGTGGAAATTGAAATTTCCGAGAAATTGAAAGTTGACCGATTGGTTTACCGGCAAATTGACCAATAATACCGGTTCAGTTACCTTTCAAGGATCACTTTGATTTTTCAGACTTTTATTGATTTGATTCACTTTCAAAGACCCTTAAAAACTTCATAATGTATATTTTTAACCGTTACGGCGGCCCAATACCCTCGACACCAAGTCACATGTACAGTGAAGAAAAACCTCAAAAGAGTACTTTCGGATCAGTTCAGAGTCTGAATTTGCCCAAGTCTGGTTCAGACGTATCCATTTTTTAAATCAATCAAACTATGTGAGACAAAAATGTTTTATAAAAATTATGCACCGCTCACGTCTTTTCTTTCTCGTATTAACTACCTTATGAAAACTACCATTTCAAAAACTTTAAAGTTTTGGTTTTAAAAATAATTAAATAGTCTTTGTCCTTATTTACGGATTTATATTTTAAATCCAATAATAGAAGTTAATTATAGTTAGGTTTATCACGCTGGGACCGTACTTAATGACCCACCGGAGCTGTACACAAGTCCCTTACCATGGGATTAACCATGATTAGAAGTAATTTTAACAGACAATAGTTCAATATCTCAATTTATCTTTTATTTTAACCGTCAAAGTATCCTGTCGATATGGATGAAACGCCAGTATTTTGGGTTGATTTATGATACTTGGAAAATTTTAAGCATTTCACTATGAAAAACAAATTATTTTAAAGGGATGAGACCTTTGCACTTGACGCTATTAATTAATTTAATTAATTCAAATTAAGAAACACTCAATTATATATTTCTAGTGGAAAATCTCGAGAATTTTCGCTCCCCATGCAAGTTCCCTAAAATTATAATTTTTAGCATCATTTGGAATTTGAATAGAGAGCACCTGGTGAATAAGTTATACTAGAAAAGTTCTAGAACGTCCAATATGAATATTCTTCCGTTTATGAATGCAAATTATCCGGAATCAGATAATGATTGGCCAGTTTGATCCGTTTTTGGTCGGTTTACCCTTTTGATCGGGAAAATGGATGAACACCTGTATCAATTTTGGGATGAATAATTCAAGAACTCCCTTCCCCCGATCTTGACTTGACCTCGAACTCAATAACCGCCTGTTAACCGCGCGAAAGCTCGATAAAATCGCTAGGGCCATCGTTTGAACTTGGCATTGATCGTTCGCTGTGTTCCTTTGAGTGGTGGAATAGGTTTAACAGAGGGCCTAAAGTAGTTTAAATTGATCTAACCAAGATATCACAACCAGACGGCCCCTTTCAAATTGAAATATCTTCTGTTTAGTACTCTCAGCCTTTTTTTCGAAGCTCTTATCCGAATTTGTATTGATCAGACAGCACTTCAATTCTATTTTGAGCACCGTTCGCAATGTCTGATCAGTGTACTACTCCACGTAATAGACACTATGGACTTTAAAGTCCCTATAAGACCCTACTTAAGCCTCTTTAGACTAGTTTAATCGCTTTCTTTCACTCCTTTCATCCCTTTCTGACTTTCTCATTATCCATATCATGAGAAAAACTTCTCAGTTACGGCCCCTGCTGATTTCAAATCTGTTTTTACCCACATCAAACAATAATCCGACATTTAAAAAAAGATGAAAAATTATTTTCCGTCACTTTGACCGACACCTTCCAAGGGCGAAAAGTCTGGCAAATCGCCTTATGGGCTATAATACCCTTACAATTACCCATAAGGCCGATTGAGCTGCCCGAAAATCAAATTAATAGGAAGTGTAGCGGAAGTAATGAAATGATACCCGAATCTAGTGGAACCCGTAAAATTGAGTTGGTCATTGACATAAAATGATCGACGATGTGAATAGCACTAATCGTGGAGGAACGATAAAAATGCATAAAATCAATTCATTAGAACGTCGGCTAACCAATTTGCCAAGCTCATCAAGCTCATTTCTAGAACATGGAACATTCAAAACCGCGAACATTGTTGGCTTAAATAAACAGGTTAACCATACACACATATTATAATGATTTCTGCACACAGTGTTGTATACGGGTTAAGACTAACATAAACAATCTTTCAACGCTATCCAGACAAGATGGCAATTTTTTTGAGATTTTGAAGATATAACTACAGTACCAAATCAAGAACAGTATACTGTATACACGCCAACAGACACCCTAGTTTAGATTGGAACTTCGAATTTATCAACATCTGAATGTAGATAATTAAGTTAAGCCAAAAATAGTAGATTAGAAATCAAATTAGTGTTTTAGTACGTCCCTCAATTCAGACTAAAATGTTATTTGGAACATCAAAAACTGAATACTGTTTTTTTAGCTGATCTACCCTAACAAAAAACCTCATCAAAAAGCCATACCGCTAGCCATTTAGCTATTTTATTCAGCTTATTTTGCATATTGG
>SCLD01100129.1:0-10553 GCA_004367895.1 Oikopleura longicauda | reverse complement strand
AAGATTGATTTAAACGCATGAACTTACGTAGTAGTACTCTTAGTTTCGAGCCAAATGGATTAGTAAGATTATAAATGGCGTTCAGTCCGATCCAATACTCAAAGTCTTTTGTATCACCATCATCAAACCGACCAAATCCATTTTTGTATTCGTGCCACGTTTGATTGAAATTGACACTACCATCAAAACGTTTCTGCACAACTGTCCATGCACCAGTAACATCAAAAACACAAAATGTCCATCGTGGTCCATTGGTGGAGTTAAGTTTGAATTTTTCTCTCACAAATAGTCCCGTTCGATCACTTCCGTCAATAAGTAAACTGTCGATCTCATCACACGAGTCATATGTTTGACTACGGTCTACTTGATTGAACAAGATTGCAATTGTTGCAGCTGGGAAAAGAAATAAAAGCCTCATGGGCTGTCTGGGCGACAACAGTTTAGAGCTGTTATAGAAGAGCAACTGTTTACACAATCGTTAGTCAATGTCAATGTCAACGAAGGCTCATTATCAGTTAGGGGAACTCATTGTCAATGAAATATCCGGCGCTTAGGTCGATAGTGTTGCCCGGCTAACATTTACATTGAATTTAAGGGTGTTTAAACAGTCTTAGAGAACTGTTTATGTTAACAGTTTACTTTGATACTAGCAAATGTACGTCACTTGTATTGTATACAAAGCACATGTTTAACCATTGTGTTACCATAGTGCTGCGTGATTAAAGCGCGATTTATCCCCAATAGGACTCGAGAAAAATGGAACAACCAACGAAGTACACCGATTTGTACAGACATCCATCATTCTGGCGATCAAATCGAAACGAGATTCGGTCAGAGAGGATAAACACAGTGACATTATCGATTCAGTGATAACGCTTCATCATTCAGACCCTTTGTGACAATCGAAAAACCAACATGCGGCGGGCACTATGAAAGGGAGACGGACCACAAGAAACGCCGAACAGGCATCCCACCAACCAATCTGGTCAAATATCGCCCGGCAACGGGTCTTGTTCGTCAAAAAACGACAATAAATTAATTTAATTCTCTCCGCCAAGTGCATGGCAAAGGTGTGTGTAAGTGGCTGTACATATTTGAGGGGTTGAGTCAGTTATGATATCGCCTCGGGTCGCGCCATCCTCTGCTGCTCCGGTTTGAACACGAAAAATTAATAACACAAGTTGAAAAAGAGAAGCGAACCATTCAGTCGTCATGGTGGTGATTCGGCCAGGCGATCACGTTTGGTTGACGCATCAGGCTGAGAAAAAACTCGAAGTCGCAATAGGCGTCCAAATTAGGAAGGCCGAAGGCGGCAAGATTCTCGTTGTAGATGATAATGAGATCGAACACTGGATTGAGATCAAATCTGCCTCGAAACAAATCAAACAAATGCATCCCACATCGGCTTCCGGTGTTGATGACATGATTCGTTTGGGCGATTTGCACGAGGCGGGCATCTTACGCAATTTGCACCTGCGATTTAAATCCAACTCGATTTATACTTTTACCGGTTCGATTTTGGTTGCTGTCAATCCATATCAACTGATTCCGGGTATTTACGAGCCTGATGTCATTCGAAAGTATTCAAACAAGAAAATTGGTGAAATGTCACCCCATATTTTTGCCATTGCCGATAACGCTTACTACAATATGCAGCGTAATGATCGCGACCAATGTGTCGTCATTTCCGGCGAGTCTGGCGCTGGTAAAACCGAGTCAACCAAGCTTCTACTTTCGTTTTTGGCGGCAGCTTCAGGACAGCAATCGTGGATTGAGCAACAGATTCTCGACTCCAATCCTGTGTTAGAGGCGTTTGGAAATGCAAAGACAGTACGCAATGACAACTCGTCGCGATTTGGAAAGTTTCTTGAAATTCAATTTAATCGACGTGGTGCAATTGCATCGGCCCGAATCGAACAGTACCTGCTTGAGAAGTCACGTCTTGTGTGGCAAAGTGAACAGGAGCGAAATTATCACGTCTTTTACTATATGTTGGCCGGTATGAGTACGGAGGAAAAGGCGCGATTGGGTTTGACCAAGCCCTCTGACTATCAGTATCTATCACAGGATAATCTTAACAAGGTATTGGTGCATGATTTTAGTACTAGTTTGCATGCGGATTTAATAATGAATGTGAGTTAGAACACCAACTAAACAACTGAATAAGAACTGAACTTTAATTTTGAGTGACAATTAGAATGTGACTGTAGGAATGAGAACTAAACACGCATCATCATCAAAGGCACTATCAAATAAATGTTACGCAAAGGGCCAGGGCTCGTGTCTGACTGTCTTAGGTCACGACGATGCTGACGAATATCACAAGCTAATGGAGGCAATGAAAACGCTAGGGTTCAAAGATGTTGAGCTGCGCGAAACATTCAAGCTGTTGGCGGCGCTGTTGCAAATTGGCAATTTCGAGTTTGAAGAGGCAATGATTGACAATTTGGATGCGTGTCATCTTATTTATAACTCCGGCGTTAAACATGTATGCGCTCTGTTTGAAGTCATTGACGATGTTCTGATCAAGTCAATTACGCATCGAACACTGAACATGCGTGGTGAAGCCGTCACCTCTCCAATGAACATGCGAATGGCGCGCGACGTCAAAGACGCTCTGGTCAAGGGCGTTTATGGTCGACTCTTTGTCTGGATTGTCGACAAAATTAACACGACCATTTGCAAATCAAAAGATGGCGGACGTCAGAAGAAACGTCAAAACGATCCAACACTTGGCAAGACGATTGGTCTGCTCGATATTTTTGGATTTGAAAATTTTGGCAAGAACTCTTTTGAGCAGTTGTGCATTAATTTTGCGAACGAAAACCTCCAACAGTTTTTTGTTCGTCATGTCTTCAAAATGGAGCAGGAAGAGTATGAGCGCGAGGGCATCAACTGGCAGAGTATTGAGTTCACTGACAATCAGGACGTTTTGGATATGATCGTCGCGCGACCCATGTCAATCCTTGACTTGATCAATGAGGAGTCTCTCTTCCCCCGTGGCACCGATCGCACTATGTTGAACAAGCTGTCACGAACGCACTCAAAAAATCGCCTCTTCGATACGCCACGCAATTCGAGCTCATCTTTTTCGATTAAACATTTTGCCGGTAAGGTCGTTTACGATACGGCCGGTTTTCTGGAGCGCAATCGTGATACGTTCCATGGCGATTTGATTCAATTGATTCGCTCATCGAAAAACAAGTTCTTGCATTTTATCTTTCACAAAGATCTCAAGAATGCATCACTGCATCAAAAACGTGCGTCATCCCTGTGCGAGCAGTTCAAAAAATCACTCGACTCATTGATGCGCACGCTGATGAAGTGTCAACCCTTTTTCGTGCGTTGCGTCAAGCCAAATGATCTGAAGACGCCGGGCGTGTTCGATCGCGACCTGGTGTGTCAGCAGTTGCGTTACTCGGGTATGATGGAAACGATTCGCATCCGTCGCCAGGGGTATCCCGTCCGCTATGAGTTTGCCGAGTTCATTGATCGGTATCGCGTGTGCATTGGCGGCATGCCACGCTCGACAAAGATCAGCGATCATCGGACGGCGGCATCGCGCATTTGTGAGACGGTTTTGAACGAGCAGGACTGGTGCCTTGGCCTCACCAAGGTCTTCATGAAAGATGAGCACGATGTCGAGCTTGAAAATTATCGTGAGAAGTCATTGCTCAAGTATATTCTCGTGCTGCAACGAGCAGTTCGTGGCTGGTATGCCAAACGAACTTTCCAACGTTTGAAACGTTCCGTTGTCAAAATTCAAGCACTGTGGCGTGCCTATCGCGATCGAAAAGCCTATCGCGAAATGACGGCCGGGTACGGTAGGCTACAAGCGTTGTGGCGTGCCCGTCGTCTCGCCTTTCGCTACAACTTTGCGCGGAAACGTATAACCGGCTTCCAGGCTTGTATACGCGGTTGGTTGGCGCGTGAGGCGATGAAAAAGAAGATTGTCTCGATTATTACGATTCAGGCATACGCAAGGGGTATGATTGCGCGAAAGGAAACCAAGAAACAACTCTATATGATGAGTTTGGAGCAGCTGCCTGCCAAGGAGAAGAAGAAACGTCTTGAGGAGTTCGAAACAAAGGAGAAGGAAGAACTGCAATCGTTGATTGAAAAGCGTAAAAAGAGTGCAATCAAAAAGAGGGCAAAAGAGAAAGAAAAGACAAAAGATGAAAGCATGGCCGATTACCATTTCGAGAAGGCCGCTCAGATGGCGTCCGATTCGGATAGTGATGAAGACGATGATAAAAATGCCAACGTCGCCGAAGAAATCGAGGAAGACCTGTCCGATTTTACATTTATCAAATTCGCCACCACTTACTTTGTCAGTTCAACCGGGTTTTCGTTTTCAAAGCGCGTCATTCGCGAGCCCCTCCTTCACCATGACGAGGGCAACGTGAAATCGGTGGCGTTGAACATTTGGATTACCATTCTACGATTCATGGGCGAAATAGCCGAAGCAAAGTATGATCCTGAAGAGCTTGAAGCGATGGACAACGTACCAATGATCACAAAAATTTACGAGTCAATGGGACTGAGTTACGCAAAGGGCCGTGGCGTGGTTGACAATCTTGAAGAAGCACGACAAAGGAAGAAGTCACGCTTGATTAAAATGACGTTGGCGCGTGAAAACAATACGGACTTCGTTCGAAATCCGAAAAAGTTCATCGAGAAGCCGTCTACCAATCTTGAGAAGATTCACTTCATCATTGGCAGTGGTATTGCCTTACCTAATTTGCGTGATGAAATCTATTGTCAAATCATGAAACAAATCACCAACAATCCATCACGATCCTCACATGCACGTGGTTGGATATTGATGTCACTTTGCTTGGGGACGTTTTCACCATCCGAGCGTCTAATCAAAACACTGAAGAACTTCCTGCGCGCCGGGCCTCAATCGTATGGACCCTATTGCGAAGAGAAGTTGAGACGAACTATTTTGAATGGTGCGCGACAATTGCCACCAAGTTGGCTTGAGTTACAGGCGGTGAAATCAAAAAAGCCTATCATGATTACGGTGACGTTTATGGATGGCAGTACGAAATCATTACTGTGTGATTCCTCCACCACTACACGCGAGTTGACCAAGGGCCTGGCTGATACTGTTGGCATCACCGACACGTTTGGATTTTCCTTGTTTATAGCACTGTTTGACAAAGTAGCTTCAATTGGTTCTGGCTCGGATCATGTGATGGATGCCATCTCACAATTTGAGCAAATTGCAAAAGCAAATGGCGCCCAGGAGCGTCACTCACCGTGGCGCATCTTCTTCCGCAAAGAATTGTTTGCCCCTTGGCACAAACCGGCTGATGATAAGATCGCTAACAACTTAATATATCAGCAAGTGTGTCGTGGTGTCAAATTTGGCGAATACCGCTATGATAACGAGGCCAAAATGGCTGAGTTAGCAGCAAAGCAGTTTTACATTGAAAATGGTACCGAAATTCATGCACCCAGGCTCGTGCCGCTTATTCCAAACTGGATACCCGACGCGGTGTTACGCGAGAAGAGTCCATCCAAATGGGCCAACATCATTGTGGAAGGAATTGGATTGAACTTGACATTAGGAGCGCAACAATTTTTTTTGCTTGTTCGAAAAAATTGTCTTGCTCGTTTAACTTGATAGCGTCCAAATTAATTACCAGTCAAACATCCATTTAAACAGCGCATCAAAACTCAGAACATGTACGAGGCCGCTGGGAGCCGCAAAAAGTCAAGGAGAACGTTGTCCACTTGGCCCGGTTTCAATGGAGTCTTATCTTCAGTCGATTTTACGAGATTATTCCGATCGGCACCGACGCATCCTGCCTATTCAAACAGCCTCGTGACGGTGGTGTCATTGCAATTAATTGGAGTGGCGTTTTTATTATTGATCAAAATGAGAAGCACATTTTGGACATAAACTTCATGGAGATTACTGGTTGCTCAGTCAATCGTAACATGGATGATATTCCATATGCTTTCGTCATCACAACTGTCAAGGGTAAAGACTTCCAGTTTCAATGTCAAAACTGTGCTGATGTTCGCGAGCTGGTCACGTACTTTTTGGACGGATTGAAGACACGGTCAAAGTATGCGGTTGCAATGCAAGGTAATCCGGAGAAGGTGGCCGGTGGTGGGGACGGCTCCAAGTTTTTGAAGTTCAAAAAGGGTGATTTGATCATGCTGGACGAGCCGGCTGGCGACAATCTACTTGCCTCGAGCTGGGCATCGGGAACTAACAGCACCTCTGCGCAGACTGGCGATTTCCCAACTGATTGTGTGTGGGTTCTACCAACACTGACCAAGCCGCATCCTGACACAGTTGCCATGTTCAAGCTGTCGCGATCTGAATTGGAGTCGTTGGCGTCACGTGCACCCCAAAATCAGGTTATTTTAATTCTTTATGTCACAAAAATTACCAAAGTGGTTTTTAGATTAATTTGGATGGTGAAATGGACAACATTTACAATTTGGAAGAGTATGCTGCGGAACATTTTAATCCAATGATTGACGATGGCGCACGCTTGTTCAGTTTCAAGCCGAAGGAACGTCAAATTGTTTGGGCGAAAACGCAACAACCACTGCGTAATGCCCTTCTCAAGCAGACGCCGCCGAACTTAACTGAAGAAGCAACGTACTGTTTCCTCACTATTTTGAAGTATTGCGGCGACTACCCAAGTCGCAAACCGAAACAGGGCAACGAACTGACGGATATAATCTTCAATGCGCCACTGCAAAATGATCAGCTTCGTGATGAACTGTTATGTCAGTTGATGAAACAGCTCACCAATAACGACATTCCGTCATCAGTGAACAGATGCTGGGAGTTAATGTGGCTGACGTGTGGCCTCATATCACCAACACAAACACTCCTGCCTTACTTGTCAAAGTTTTTGACCTCGCGTAAATCTTTAACGCCAATGGCAGCCGAGTGCGCCATGCGTCTACAGAAAACGCTTCGCGCCGGACAACGCAAGTATCCTGCTCATTTAGTCGAAGTGGAAGCGATTCAAAATCAAACGACACAAATCTTTCACAAGGTCTACTTTCCAGATGATACCGATGAGGCGTTCGAAGTGGAGAGTTCGACAAAAGCGCGCGATTTCTGCCAGAACATAGCCAACAGGTAAGTTGAATTAACCTGTTTCTCATTTTTGACAAATCGTGTCGAATCACAAAACAACTTTAAAACTTCAGATTGCGATTGAAGTCAAGCGAGGGCTTCTCGCTCTTTGTCAAAATTTCCGAAAAGGCAATACCCGTCAAAGATGACAATTTCTTCTTCGATTTTGTGCGTCAACTGACGGAACTGCTGAAGAAGAACAAACGCGCGTCTGACGCCTCATTGCTGACTTATCAAGGTCATTATTTTTACACCTCATGTTATATTGATGATAATTTTCATACTAGTTTTCTTCATGCGAAAGCTATGGTCAAACTGCATCCCCGGAAAAGATCTCAATGCTGATTGTATATTTCACTTTCATCAGGAACTGCCCAAATACTTACGCGGTTATCACAAATGCACGAATCAAGAGGCAGCTCAACTCGGTGCTTTCGTTTATCGGGTCAAGTTCGGCAAGGATAAAAGGCAAGTGTTACTACAGAATTTCTGCTCTCTAAAATTATTATTTTTAGTCAATTCCCAAATATACCGAAGATGTTACGCGAGCTCATTCCGCAGGACATGATCAAGCGAACGGGCCAAGACGAGTGGAAGCGGTTAATTGTTGCCGAGTTCAACAAAAACGCTGGAAAAGCCAAGGAGGACGCTAAACTCGCCTTTTTGAAGGTGATCCAAAAGTGGCCTACCTTTGGCTCCGCCTTTTTCGATGTGAAACAGACGGCGAACCCATCACTACCTCAGAATATAATCATCGCTATTAACAAATTAGGTATTTTATAAGAGTAAATTACTTTAAAACAATACTAAATTAACTAACTAGGCATATCGATCATTGACACAAAAACAAAAGATATCATCGAAACACATGGATTCGCCAAGATTACCGAGCACGCGTCTGGCGAAAACTACTTCCATGTTACAATCGGCAACAACATGCAGCATGGGGCGAAATTGATGTGTGAGACGACACTCGGCTACAAGATGAGTAGCTTACTCGAATCGTACACTGAGCAAATCCACAACAATCTGAAGAAACAACGCAGCCGAAAACTATAAAACTATATTTTCTATACACTTTTTATACTTAACATCCTATACAAACCAATATTAATAAAGAACACCTAATGTTATTTCCAAAAGTTACATGAGACCCTTCGGATTTGTGGAACGACGTATGCGAGGACTATACAGGGATAAAATACAGGGATATGCTACATAATTTCAACCATGAAAGGCGTGTAAAAGGAGGCTAAAGGGTATAGTCATCGCGTAACAATGTGAACTAGTACATAACTGAAGTACATAACCTATTGTGAACCTGACACACTACATTCAGCACATACAGACTCACGAATCAAAAACTATTATAGTAGAGACACAATGAGTACTAAAGAAGATCATCTGCTAGAAAATGTAAATGGTCTGAAATTTAAAAGTGAGACGTCAATTAACAGCAACGCAATCTTTGGCTGTAATCATCTTAATTGTAAACACAATTTTCAAGCTGGTCAAGTACGTACAGGAAATTTATTTAACATAACGAAGCAAATCGGAAAAGGAGGCCAAAGTACTGTTTACTTGGGCGAAACGTGCAACGGTGATATAGCATTGAAACTTACAAAAGATGACGGTGAAGTTCTTGACCATACGGAGTATAACGCGCAATGTGATTATTGGGACATGGCAAACAAGGAAAACAGCCCAAACTTGATTGTCAAGGCCATGGCCTTTCTCGAACTAGAGATCAACACTTCAAAATATTCCGTCATTATTATGGAACATTACCATGCAAATATCATGGAATTGAAAACTCAAGGCTTTGAAGTTTCACGACGTTGCTACAAAAAGATTCTCAACGATATTGGGAAGATAATATTGATACGGGAAAAGTGGAATAAAAACCGTCAAAAGCATATCAATTGTCATGGTGACATAAAGGTCAATTATAATTTTGAGTCATTTTAATTACCGTTTTTATTTAGCCCGTTAACGTGGTAGTCAAATTGAAGTCGGATATGTTAGACAAACTGAAAGAACACCAAGAATCAGTGTTCCCAAATTCCGACAAAATTATTCTGGATGATATTGAATCCTTTGCACTTTGCGACTTTGGCCTATGTATTGATGATGAGCAAACGAAAGCGAAAGGCGCAACACCTACATATATGACGCCATTGGCTTTCCATGCTGATTTTGAAGTCAGTAAAGATCGTTTCGGTCTTGGTGTCATGGCGCTAGACTTTTTATGGGATGCGGATTATTTGAATATTTATCAAGCTCTCTCACAAAAACATGTCGACAAAGTGAGAGAGTTTCGCGAAAACATTATTCGTGATAACAATATACTGAAAATTATCTACGAATTATTAAATGAAGAAAACAATCTCACTGTGGATATTTCACAAGTCTGGGAACGGTTCCCGGGTGATGACAAAGAGACAGCATGGAAGAACACGCTAGAAAAAATTGAAACAAGGCGAAAAGACTTAGTCCAACTTGTCAAGGCAGAGACAGGCAAGAATGAAGAGGAGCTGAGGTTAAGTAGCATTTTATTTGTATTAAGTCTTTCAAATATACTATTAGGTTCATCAACAGCAAACTCAAAACAACTTTCACAAAAAGTACTAAAGCGTCGTCGGGCATTTCACGAATCCGACGTAAAAAAAGTAGTAACCAAAAAGGATCTGAAACCACAATCTCGGACAATATATGGGAACAATTTGGAAACACATGTTGGGCAGATGCAACCGCTTCATCTCTGCGGTCCTCACTTGTGAGTTTATTACAGAAACGTAAAGGTTTATTGGGTTACAACTCGAGCGAAACCAGAGCCTTGAAATTAGTTCAAGGGGACAGCTTTCATGGGAACGTGACGTTCGCTTTGAAAACCTTTCTCATACCAACAAATGACTACACCGAATCTCAAAACGCAGTTGATTTTGAACATCAAGCTGCCGCCATCAGACAGGTCCACAAAAGAGTACGTGGCCCGTTAGTTCTTTGTCTAGTCTTTGTAATACTGTTTTTAGCTATGCTTTGAGACGGCGTTTTTCGGCTCAGGCCTGATGCAAATAGGTGCCATTCGTAAAACACTGCTCGGCAAAGATTATCTGCACTTAAAAAATCAACAATTCAATGTGAACCCGCAAGAGTATGTTCTTCATCAAAACACAAAGGACAAAGAAGAAATTAGAAACTACATAATCAAATCGTTTGAAGCACAAAAAAACAAGTCATCTAGCAAGAAAATTAAAAACTATGGCTTCCATAAAATACCAAGTAGGTAAAAAGTGTTCATTCGCATCAAACACGGTTTTTCAGTCATACTCGTCAAAGAAGATGATGGTTATCATAGTTTGGTATGCAGCGGTATGGAGTTTGATACTCGAACAAACAACATCGAACTTCGCGTGAAAGATAGTCGCCTGAAGGATCC
>SCLD01100118.1:0-10565 GCA_004367895.1 Oikopleura longicauda | reverse complement strand
AAGGTCAAAATTAAAATCAAAAGTCTTTTCCAGACTAATTAGAGTACGTAGAATCCGATGAGCTATTCAGTTTTGTCCGCCGAACAACTTTGGATTATTCCCAAAACTAAAGTTGTGAATTTCCATTGTATATTCAGAGAGTCGTTCTCCTCTTTGCGAGCAGAATATAATATTTAATTTAGAAATACTTTTTACATGTAATAAATTTTTATCACCTAAGGTTTTGAACCAGTCCTGAAAAGCAAGGTCTTCGATTCTCTGCTTTTCTTGTCTGATCCGATGTTGAATCAAGTTTGATGTTTCATTTTTGAGCAATCGAATTAATTTACTTTCTTTAAAAGCATATAAACGGCGTCAATAGAAAAGCCATGGCACATTGCCCTTATTTTTCATTTTCGAGCCGTCATGGTTTTTCTAAAGCCCCATGCTCTCTTTCGAGTGTCTTTTGGCCCGATTCCCGCTAGCTGTGCTAGAGAGCACTCAACACCTCAAAGCGAGCCTGGGACTTTATTGAAGGGCCTTATAAAAGAAAATATTGCAATTTTATATTTATACTAAAAGTTCTATATTCTATCAGCCATTTGAATAAGCTTTACCTAAATAATGAACAGCAATTATTTTAATTTGATCATCAGGATCTATGTTTCTATCATTCTTGGTAACGCCTTGAATCTTGGAACTTTTTTGAACATCATCGTCGCGAAATTGGGTTCTTCGAATAATGCTTTCGAAAGTGCGCAATATACCGTATAAAAACAAAAACTTCACAATCTGTATCACAAATATTTTCCGCATTGGGAGAGCCGACTAAGGGTGCGGTCGAAAAGTGACCGCCAAATTACTACCAGATTTTCTCTCCAGCTGCTCTCCAGCTAACTGACTCGATGAAGGGTGCTTGACTAATGAAATACTGTGTTTCTCTTTTCATCAATTAATATATCGTAAATATCGAAAAAAAATTTCGATATAACTAATATAAGATCAACATGACCGGAGGCAAGTTTCGCTCGCAACCATCACAAAAAGTATAGGATAGCACTTTGTAACTGCCGAACCAAAGATTCATGATGAACAATGGGACTGAACAGATTATATGTGGAATAATCTCTGAATTGAACGAATTATCTCTTTTTTTAATAGAAAAACACAAATCAAGTTGAAATAAATCATTGTTCGTGTAATAGCTCCTTCCATCTTAGGCTAGATTCTTAGCCTTCTTTTCAAGCTCCATGATTGGACCATGAAGTACCAAAAATATGTGGTGAAATACCGGTAACGGTTGTAGGCTTAAGTTTGTACAAAGAGTGACATATCAGTGAGAACGTGCAAATTTTCCACGGTCAATAATTTATAAGTTATCCATAAAATTTATTTCGGTGCCAAGACTGAGAAATTCGAATGGAAAATAAGAACATTTGAGGCAAAGACCGTGCGTCACGAGTTCAAATCTAATACTGGAACATTTTGCAATTTACCAGATCTTTGAACTTGTCTGCGTTGACCCTGATGACCTCAGTTTCTGATTAGTATTTAGTTTCGGATTGATGGTGGTGTCGTTTCAATTATGAAAATGGGTCACCCACTGAGAAAATGTGTCCCGCGATAAAAATAGGAGTTGGCTAAAATAGACCAGACCCAATTATGGACTCCTATCTAATTCCATAATTCGATTTCCTCAAAACTGGGACACTGGTCTCCCCAAAGATATAAGAAATGATGAAAGGCTGAATGCAGACGCCCTGGTACTTATAGATATTCGGATCACAACGTGCCCTAAAATTGACCAACCAATAAAATCATTACGAATATTCAGAAAAGTTGTTTTATTTCAATTCCATTCTTGGACAGTGAACTGACTGAACATGAGAAAAGCAATATTTCCAGCTATATTAGTTTTGCCAGATTTATGGCTTTCGGGAAACCTCGGTCAAGTTCGGTAAAATTTCTAACAAACATTCCTAAATAGACAATTGAACCAAGACTGAATACCATTTTCCAACCAGTTATTCCAGTGTTGCTATCCAATAATGAACCAGCTATCATCGGTCCTATGAAACCGGGAAAGTTCCCGATGGTATTTGTTATTCCGAATAGAATTCCACTAAATTCCGGACTCAGTTCATTATGGTTGCTCTTGAATCCACTAGTGGTAAAAGCGTCAAATGAAAATGCAATAAATAATAACGAAATTATTAAAACTGGTTGGCATCCCAAGAAACCCGCAATCAGCATCGAAAAAGCTTTTCATGTTGACATGAGTGAGGAACTTGAAATTAATTATGATGCAAATCTGATGATATGGCAACATTACTGGAATTGCAAGGCCAATAGTTGTCATCGCTTTCCTCACGGTTGGATTTGGCAAATTCATTTTATTCGTTAAAAAATCTGCAATGAACCCAACAGACAACGTAAAAGCTACTTTAAGAATATTTGGAATTGACGATATCAGACCCGCCTTCATAGTTTTAATCAAAATGAACTTTCGAGATCAGTTAACAAAATGTAGATTTTCAGGACCGAAACACTCTTAACCGTGACGTTACAAAGCAAAAAGACCCATAACTTACTTTAGACATATTGACTAGGTTCAATTTGGTGGGATTTACTAATTCTTGAATTTGGTAATAAAACACCCTTTTTGTACCCTGAATCATTTTAACAATGATTTTTGCTTTTAACGAAGGGTATCGTCATTATGGTGGGTCTTGTTGATTACTTTTGAGATTCTATCATATGCATTGACATGAGAATCGTTTAAAGATGGGGCGCTAGGCTAGCTCATAACATGAATCTTAAATAAAACTGTCCTTCGTGATGTTATAATGTAACTGTTCATTCAAATATGATGGAAAATACGTTTGAAGAATATAACTGCCAAAATTGGAAGAAAAATGAGCCGTGATGACGGCCCAAAGTGGTACCGATGTAGCCATTTGAAGCCAAGGCACTGATTTTCCATCCGATGAAGGTTTGTTCAAGCTGGATTCCGATTCTGATAATGGATCCGTATCCAAAGGATCAACCATTTGTTCAATCGATTCTTTTTCATCTGTTTTTCAGTTCTAAAAATTGGTCGAAAAATAACTGTACGTAATTTCAAAATATGATCTAAGAACCGCCAATCCTTGTATAATATTTTGGCGTAACAAATTGAGTTCTTTTTCTGAAATACTAGGATGATCTTCTGGGGAATCATAGCCAAAGTAGATAAGGGTACCACCACATAGACAACCAACGAAACCAATGAAATAAAAACTGGATTCCCAACTTAGATCGGTTGCTTAATAAATTCACAGAACGTTTCAAATAAAACGTGATGGCACATTCTGTATGAGTCATACATGTCAAGCAAAGTTTAGCTTAGCAAACCCATCCTTATATGTTCGGTCATGTATCCAGCGATAGGTAAAATGATAAATGTGCCGAATCCTTAAATAAACTTTTCAAAATGGACAAATGAATTATAGACTATAATATATAATATAGTATAATATAATTGATTGATATAAATCTAAGAAGTGCCTTACCCGATCCAGCAAATTGAACAGAAATAAGTCGGGAAAGTTCACTCTTTGGCGCCCACTTGCCCCACAATCCAACCAATAAGGGATAACATCCGCCCTGTAACAGCCCAATCAAAAGCCTGCTTGTGAACATTACCGCCTTTGCAGATTGCGATGTCGAAATCGAATTCATCATAAATGGTGTAATGATCATTATAAGCGACGCGAGAACCATGCCGACTGTAATTACTTTGATTCGACCAAATCGCCGTCCTGCCCAGGACATTGGTACTTGAGATATGCTAGAGATTAATTTGTTGGGCATAAGTTTTACGAAAATCGAAATTTCATACCTGTATCCGATAAAATATGCACCAAGTATATCGGCCTTGTCTTTTTCGTTCCAAATAATATCCGTCGATTGAACTTCTTCTTCACTTTGACGTGTTCCATTGGACAATTCCGAGTACTGTGAATCTAATTCTTGAGCTGGACACACAGTGTTGTCTTCAAGGCCTTCTGTTTTATTTGTTGAATCAGTCTTATGGGTTCCGCAATGAGGCAAATAACTACCAGAAAAATACTAAGAGTAATTTTGAGACTTCAAAAAACATTAAAAACCCGACCTTAATAGCTGCCATTTTCAAAATACTAAAGAAAAAATTAAAACATACGAATAAATATTTATATTTTTTTTTAGCTTCAATTTACATTACATAAATTATGTGAGTATTCCGTGGTCCGGACTCAAGACCGTAGGCAGCGATATTTTGTTGATAATTTTTGCGTCGATAACTTTTTTGTTAATAATTTTCATTTATCTCACCTGACTGTTATTCCATTCCGCAATGAATAGACATTGAAGGTGGTGAAAAAAGCTAAAATGGCTAAAATATATCTTTTCTCTAACATTTCGTTTTTTTTAATGTGAATTTAGGCAAAACAAAGTCGTAGATTATATTTTTGTCTGCCGATTTATGATTTTTTTAGTTAGAAATGTCGTGTTTACTATTTTGTTTGCTTAGAACATCGAAGGGTAGATACAGTAAACATAAAGAATACCCAGACCAAATTGGTCATAACTTTATTTGAATTTGCCCAAAAACGATGGATCCAGTTCTTTTATGGTCGAGTGAAATCCAAACGTCGCCTCCCAGGCGTTTGCAAAGTGAGCGTCGAACAACGAATCTTCAACATAAGTATTTGAACCATTTTATATAACTTAGGATTTAAGTGTTCTGTAAAGTTTACTCTGAGTCCAAAGACTATTATCGCGTTCAGTAACAAGGTAAGAAAATATGCTTTACATGATTGGTACCGAATGAGAACAGTATTCTTGATTTTAATTATTGAACACGTTTGATATATAATATACTCGAAAATACAGATAAACAAAATCTGGATTCTCAACGGTAGTTGAGAGGTAACGTCAGTGATGTAGGATTTTCAAATTTATGCTTGAATGTAGCTCAATGATTGGCTCTACAAGATCTGGTAGAACACATCAATTTCTTCTGAGCACGCTACTTAGCACACTTCTAAGCACACTTCTAAGCACACTTCTAAGCACAGGGCCAAAATTATTGATGAATTGCATTCCTTTGAAATCTTTGTTCTAGGTTGACCTTGAAACAGAATCAAAGAAAAGAGTTTGAGTCCATAGTTTTGGTTCGATCAAGCCAGAATCAGAATCATTATTTATGAATAAAAAATTATGATTCAAAATGAATTGCAAAAAACATTATTTTATAGTGGAAATGAGTTTAAAAACGAACATAAAAGTTTAAAATCAATTTCTGAAAGTCAATTTAGACGATTTATGATCTATCTTAATGAATATTGATTAGAGCAGTGATGAGAAATATATTCGACTGTTACATTAGTTTGTAATATCAATTTGTAGATGACTCATATTTTAATAAGTCATATTATATTGATCTCATTTTGACAGTCTCCGTTCTTCATCATGAAGACTTCATGGTTTTAAAACTTTTTTTAATCGTCCTCCGGGGAAAACTCAGATAAAACTTAACGGTTAAGTCTTAATCAGAAATTCAACCGAAAGGTTAACCGAGAACTTAACCATCTGAAAACTGTCCTTTACAAAGTGCTAACTTAGTCATTTTAATCATTTCTGGCTAAATTGCATACTGTGGTTGTCTTTGCAAATCACAGTTTTTCGATAAATTGTCCGGAAACTGTCCTTCAAAAAGGTCAAATGACTTTGACTAATTCATCAAAATTAAAAGTAACCTTGGCCAAATGTTTTTTTTTCATTTCAAAGTCGGAAACCAATTGAAGTTTTTAGCTTTGCATCTTTGACTCTTTATATTTTTAAAGTGATATGCGTCTTCCCGATGGTTGCGACCATGTTCGTCGTCTCTCACTGCCCCATGCGGAATTTGGATCAAGTCATCATCGGGAAGAGGCCACTCTCTTCACAATCACGATTTGACATCATTGGTGTGGGCCACACCGTGTGGCTGAAGTCCATAGCCCTGTCGAAGTGACTTGGCAGGGCCGACTTATATCATATAAAATGTGATTTAACTTATGCAATATTAGGTATATTAGATGTTGCGTGGTATATAATTTGAATTACGGTAGCTTTGTCATTCTCTGTCATTTTGATTTGTATCAAAATTCGGCAAAACTAAATAAATCGATTTCAAAATAATCCCAAGATAAAAAAAACTTTAAGTTCACACTTTTATCAGCTTTATACAGGTATAAACATTCAAATGCTCTTACAGTATTTACTTTGAGGGTTGAAACAAACATGCTGACATTGTTTTGACCGTTGTGCCGCAATCTATCCCTGCTTTCATGACTTCAAAATTGGCCCTTATCTCAAATACGGAGCCATGCGATCCTGGATTGAAGAAAACTGGAACTGTTCGATAGTTGTGATGTATGATATAAGATGGGCAAATACAAAACGGTAAGCCGGTGTTGAAATTATAATTTTTATTTGTTGCTTCACATTTCATCGTTAGCCAACACAACATTCTGTGATACAGGTATAGATTTCGCATAATTTTGGCTTGTTCATCAGTTCTACCCACTGTATAACGAAGATCTTCAAGACAAACACTAAATGTTGCTGAACTGGAAACCTGTAGTAAATTTTCAAGGGCTGCATAGACAGAGTGAAACTCGGATAAGCATAAATTTATCAAAAGTGGTATTTAGTCTAAAAGGTACTATCTATGTATAAATCGTAGCTATGGTCATCATCTTCATCATTCTGGTGGCGTGCTTTTCTTTTTCGGATCCTACCCGCATTTAGCCCTGGGCTATATTTCTCCGATCTTGAGTCTATCTCTGAACAACCTTTTTATAAAAATAATATTCCGGAGAAATAATACCGAAAACTTTTAAATGATTAGATAGAACTATCAAAATATAGAGAACAAACATCAGCAATAGCCGACTTGACATTGGTGGTCAATGTCGTGGCATTTTCTAGAGCGATGGTTAGAAAGAGCCAATCAACATTCGACATTAATTGGAAAATTCTGGATAACATATTTGATAGTGTGTCGAATGGTCATCATCGGATCTATTGGTAAGTCGACTGAGGGTTAAATATTTGAACTGAGTTAAAACAGGTTGAAAAACCAAGTTGCCCGTTATTCAAAATCTCTTCAAAAGATTCAGATCCGAGGCCAAGCTAGCTTTAGCATTTCGAATGTAACATTCGTCAAATACAATTTAATATTTTTGTCAAGTTTTCATATGCATAAGAGATGAATAAATTGTAAGCACGATGCTCCAATATCGATTATATGATAATATGACCGGTCTATATGTATTGAATGCTATGATATCTTATTGGCGTGCCGTCTAAATAAAACATCCAGGTGCAACTAAAGTATATTATATTCTAATGTTCCATTTTGTTCCACAGGATAGTGCCATTTCGGACACAGTTCGGATGACCTGGTATTTCAATTCGAAATTTAAAAAAGAAATCTTTATATAAATAATCATATTTTACCATATCATATGAAGACCATATCATAGTCCATAGGAGGGCCATGTTTAGGCCATGTAGAAGGCCGTATAAACTCGTAGGATCGCTACATAAAGAAGGCCACTATATAAAATGAAATTTAAGAATAGTCTATCTTGGGCACTATTTTATGTAGAATTAATTATTAAGCGTCGATTAGTATCAGTCGAATAACCAAAATAATCCTTCGCTTACACGCATACTATAACGTTGATTCTGATGGCATACATAATATATCACAATGATAATTAATAACATTTCATTCAAGTCTCTACAAAAACTTCAGAAATTGGTCTCACAGCAGTTGCTCCTTATCGAAAAAATTCTTTAGCTTCCTACCATAAAAATTTTATCATAATATCCTTCATGTGGTTGCTTTTATAACCACCATCCTTGAAAGGGGGTAAAAGAACTTCGGAACGGCTGAACTTCGTTTTAGACTTCGTTTTAGACTTGGTGCCAAAGTTAACAATTGGTGCCGAAGTTACTCGTGCCGAACATCCATCGCCTCCTTGAAAGTTATTCACTTTCGTATTTATATACCGTTATTAAACCGTTGTACCCTGATAGTGAATGTTGGAATGAATCCGTAGTACAGGAAGGTCAGTATCTGCGGATGAAAGATGAAAGGTCGAAGTTTGTTATTAGAGAATATTTTCTCTTGGGAATCGAGTAATATACTATACCTATAGATCATTAATGTTTTAGAAATAGACGACCATAATAGCAAACTGCTTTTTGGGCAATAAATATTATTTTATGACGAACATTATATGACTATAATTTTATGCCTCATATAAACAGTATATTAAAATTGATGCATGTCGAAATAAGATTGGACCTTTTGACAGACATGAGCGTTTACTAATGATCATTTCCGATCATTATTGTCATTCGAGTCCAAATTTCGATGTTTTAATAATATCATTTATCGATTCGGTAACTTCAATTCAAACTTGAAAATTCAGAAAAGAAATTTCTTTTAAGAATAAAAAATAATATTTAGTTACTTTTTCGTTGATTTAGTTTGTTTATCTTCAAACGAAATTCAGTTTAGACGAAATAAATTATACCAGATTCTCCTAAAAGGTATAAATCGTATTAACTTGTCATTTCGATTTATATGAGTAATATTTAAGTTATATATAATAATATATAATCAGCCAAAGATAAACCATTTTCCAATATCTCAAGGTCAAGCAATATACATTCTGTTTCACATGATATAATTTACAGGTTGAATCTAGGGGCTGATCGATAAACGACCACCACCATTTTTATCGAGAGACACCTGTTCTCGGCGGATGACCATAGGCTATGGTCCATAGCAAACAGTTGGTAGCGACGTGACGTTGACAGTGATCACTGGACACCGTAAAGAATAGATATTCTTTATTTCCTAGAGGATATTCATTTGAACTTATTCTGATTTTTAACATATTCAACTTGAACTAATTTTCCTAGCCTAATGATGATGAAGTAGCAATACAGTAAATGACTGTAAATTTTTAGCTTCCCAAAGTCCTTATTAAAACAAAGTGGACTCGAATAGAAAATGAGTATCAAGGGAGCCATCGGATGAACCCTTAACGTCACCCGGTATACCCTAAAAGACCCGCTATATACCAACGGTACTATTATTAATACTTGTCGACCCGAACAAAAATCGAACGAGTGTTATGAGTCAAAACTTATGACGAATATGATCAACCTGATTTTATGTCAAATCTTTTTTTTTTAATGTTTATCTAAATTCACATAAAGTAGTTGTCTACTCCATTCTTAAGCTGCTTCGATTCTTTAATCCTTAGATGGGAATATGTAGGATTACCCCTTACCCTTGATTATACAGTATGAACACATTCTATCTTCAAATTATAACCATAGTTTTGTGAGTTTTGTGAGGTCTTCGTCTTGCCAAATGACCGTCGGGAAGACGCACTTCACTTTAATAAACATCGGTTGCAAATTAGAAAGAAATTTTCTAGGGAAACATAAAAACTGATTTTTCAAATTTATTCTTCAGGTGACAGAGTTTATGCAGACGAACAGAGTGAATTCCGGTGCAATACACAGCAACCTGGTTGCGTACAGGTTTGTTCACAGTAAACAGTCTACCTTCCGTTTATTATCGTCTCAAGTTCCGAGCTATAGACTACGATAGTCATTTATGAGATTCTTGTGTGATATCGAAGTGCAGGGATTTACGGA
Organism: Oikopleura longicauda; assembly: GCA_004367895.1. NCBI lineage: Eukaryota > Metazoa > Chordata > Appendicularia > Copelata > Oikopleuridae > Oikopleura > Oikopleura longicauda. The sequence continues at coordinate 833 of SCLD01100118.1, read as the reverse complement.
ATACCTTCATCAGTTTCAGTTACTTATCTTTATATAGTATTAACTAGTCTTTTAACTATAGTCTTAAGAAGAGTTTTATCATATCTTGGAAAGTCAAATTTGACTCAAAATATCGAGTCAATATATGGAGCTTTGGCGTTATAAAGACGTCAATCTTATCATCGATTTGACTTGACATTGCTGAATCATTAAGTTTCGCGCATGTTCTTTATGTTCGAATGTATGAAACAAAAATCATAAGCCACGTGAAGCCCATCGAACACATAAATCATAAAGTCCCGCGTTAATTTTGAAATGAGTTTTTAGATATGTTACAATAAGTTTGCTCCAATATCGCACGTTCGATTTTGGGGATTTCAACTGATGTGTGTCACGATGCCGTCAGTCGGATTCATAGTTTATTCTGGTCACAAAGCAAAAGAAAAAATGAGAGTTGAACAATCAAAGAAACAGGAGGCCAAGGCTCAACTAATGGCAGAAAAGGTATGACCAATACCGCCAAGTTCACAAACATATTTATTTTTAGTCGTCGAAGCCAGAAAAACCAGCTAATGGGACGTCAGGAAATGGTACAATTGGCGGTAACCGTCTTGTTCTTCGTGAGATGGGAACTCAAACACATCGTCAGCAGGATGATGATTCTGACTCGTCGGGTAATAAGAATTATCACCGAGAAAAGTAAGCAGATATTTAGGGATCCCATAATTTCGCCTCATTTATAATCTGGATCGAGCGATAAAAAGGACTATACTGACCAAAATCGCAAAAATGGCCAAAAAGTTTCCGGAAAAATTTTCCGGACATTTCATGGGCATCTGAGTCACGTGGAAAAA
>SCLD01100107.1:0-10567 GCA_004367895.1 Oikopleura longicauda | reverse complement strand
GAGCTGCTTGGCCAGTGGATGAAACAAATTTTGTCGGGCCGGGGCACCCTGCATGACAACAATGTCAAGTCCTTTTCGGCATCGCTTTTTGCCACGTCGCTTCACGCAGCACCACTCGAGCGTAATCCAAGCGCAAAGAAACGACGCAAACCCCGGCCAAAGACCAGCGGTTGCCCTGAATCGTTGCTGGTGCAAATATCCGAAATGGGCTTTCCCGGTAAATTGGTCAAGCGTGCATTTACGGCACTAATCCAAGAGGGCGCCGATAGTGCTGAAATCAACAGCAACATGCTCGTTGAACGCATCATCGATCTGCAACAAGGCGATGAACTTTTGTTCTTTGAAGAAGATGATCCGAGCTCGGATTCGGATACTGACACGGACGATTCCAATGGCGAATTGTCCGATGGCGAGGTTCACTTCGAAATGCCGGAACGTGTTCGTCCCCGCAGTGATTTTGGCGACTTGCCATTCGAGTATGAGGTGTACGTTCGCGACAATGTTCGCCCAGGCTCGTGCGTGATTCTCTTGAAGCAGCAGCAACAAATTCGAGAACGATCAATTGGCAAGGTGAGAGAAGTGAACCGGTCAAACTCACTCCGCTCAGAGTCAATCCAGGTCGAGTTCTATCGCAACGTCGAGAATAGCGCCAGTTTCTACCCGAGTTTGATTTGGGTGAAGCCATGCGATTTGGAGCTGGTCGACCATGGCATGTCGCCAGTTGAAGAGCGAAGCGAATCCACTACAAAAATAGCTGTTGGCCAGTCAGTGAGTGTCCGGCCATGTGTGCCCGTTCCCGTCTATGGATGGGGCGGTATTGGACACGATGCCAGTGGCCAAGTGCGCGACATCCTCGACACGGATATAATCGTCGACTTTCCAACCCATGCCGGTTGGCGCGGACGTCTTGACGAGATGGAGCCGAGCGCCACCGCCAGACGCATAGTCACTGACGCTGACCGCATTATTACTCATCGCACATCGTCGTCGAATGCGGATAAGCTGTTCCACTTGTTCGACGGAAATTGTGACATGGCGAGCGGCACGTACTGGAAGTCATCGCGCGCTGACCAGGCTGATGATGAGATTTGGGTCGAGTTAACCATTAAACCAGGTTCGGTTATTAATCACGTCAAAATGCGCGTTGATTATCGTGACCAGTCGTTCATGCCGACGCATATTGGCGTTTATGTGAGAGAAAATACGGTGACAAAGGCGACAAAGGTCAAAGAAGTCAACATTCGCGAGACCACCACATTCAACAAGGCTATTGTACTGCTAGGCAAACAGGAGAAACATTATTCACTTGTCCGTCTACGAATCAACACTATGCTTCAAGGTGGCAACGATTGCAAAATTCGAGCAATTGAAGTCAGTGCCTCTCAACCACCATTGAAGCTACGAACATCAACACAATGGCCGAGTAGCTGTACGTACGACCAATCAGAAAAGTGCAACATTTATGTTTGGGGCCTGAACGATTCAGACCAAATTTTAAAGCGTCATGGGCGCATTTTTGACCCGCTCTTGTCTCGCCAATTGACCGCTTTACATCCAAAGTCAGTTGCCATGTCGGCTAAGGGCACATTGATTTTGACGCTGAGTGGAACCGTGTTCGTAATTGGTGACTTGGCACCCAAACCAGCCAGTGCATCTGGTGCCGAGTTGCGCCAGGCGTGTCGCGAATGTGGTGATCCGAACTTGGCCATGATTAAACTGTCAGCCCATTGTACCGGGCGGCATTGGCTTGGTCTAGATCGGTATGGCGGTGTTTGGGTGTCACATGATGCATTCGTCCGGCGAATTATGACAAATGCGCTTGCTATTTCAGCCGGTTACGAGTACTCACTCGTTGTTGATCACAATGGTCATGTTTATGGATGGGGAAGTAATCAAAATGGACGAATTTTGGCCACTGACGTTGAATTATACCAAACACCAGTCCGCATCCCAATTGATGCTGAAATATGTTCTGTGACCGCTGGGTCATTGACTGGCAAGTCACTTGCATTGGATCGTTTGGGCAATGTCTACCAATGGGGCGGATCATTATCCCCGAGCAAAATAACACTCAGTGAGAGTCCGATAAAGCAGTTGGCATCTGGTGCTGATTTTAATGCCGCGCTAGATGATCGGGGCAAGATTATTACGTGGGGACGACGGTGCAGTGGGCGACTTGGTCACGCAGCGCCAGACGATGCGCCACGTCCCATTGACGCCGACTCAAGTGTGATCTTTACTCATGTCGTCTGTGGTGCTCTACATTGCATGGCTATTGACGCGAATGGTTCATTGTGGACGTGGGGCGATAATTCGCATGGACAATTAGGCCAGGAGCAGACGATGATCAAATCGCCCCAGATCATCATCAAGGGACTCACCAACATTGCCGGCATTGCCGCTGGTTCTGGTCACGCATGCTACTGGGAACACTGTTTCGTTAAAGCAAATGGCTCGCGCCAAATCAACATGAACACGGGCGAAACTACGCTATTTGGAAGTGTAAGCAACACAGCAACACGCAGTGATCTGGTGGATGCATTGGAGCCAGGTGCAGTTGAGCCACTTGATTCCACGCTACCTTTGAAGGAGGATCAACTTAACTTGGCATTTACTCATATGATTTCAATGAGCATCGTTGTCGAGTTCATTATTAAAAACATGAATGATGAAAAATTCTTCAATGTTGGCTGGGATTTGGCAAAATTGATGATATTCAAGCGTGTGTCACTCAATCGGCAACTATTTTCTCGTCTGTGGATAATGCTTGATCAGACACCTCGGCTACTGTGGACCAAGCTTCTAGCCGATTACGAGTCTGTCAGCACTGGCTTCGTACCAATATCAAAAAACACATCCAGTCAACCCATCATGTCTAGCCACCCATACAAGAATGATCAAAAGATCGAGCATTTCTGGCGTAACCCAGCGGCATCTTCGGTTCAAATGACGTTCGATCTGAACTGTCACGTTGAACAGAATCATGATTACTTGCGCGTGCGTAATTTCAATCGCACACTAATGGATCTGACCGGCAAATTTGGACCACGGCAATCAATCGATATGCCGGTCAATTTTCTTCATTATTCCTTTGAATCCGATGCCAAAGTGGCATTCTGGGGATATGAGATTTCACTACGTCCGCAATATGAACTTGATTTGGCGGTACGATTGTCAAATGACGAATTGCTAAATCTGCCATATTTTACATTTTACCGTTATATGTTGACGGAAGAAATCATGAACGGTCTACCAAGTGGACTTAGTCACCAATTGACCAAGCAGGTGCAACTGTGCATTATGAAGTCGAGCTTGATCTCGTCAGCCGACGCGTTGTGGATGTTTGAGCTGGCGACTAAGTTACTCCAGCGTCACTACATTCATGTGGACGGTTTCGAGCAAAAAGTGAAGCACTTTCTGAGTGAGCTGATTCAGTTCGAAACAGACGATGTAAAAGCGGAACGAAAGTTACAGTTTTCAGAAACAATACGACTGTTGATGAAACTATGTCACACGTTTTCATCCCCTCCACATTGGACCATATTCAGCGGGGCTGACAATCGTCATATTGAAACAAGTGATTTGTTTGAGCTGTACGACATTTTGGCCGATAAAATTCCAACGTCTTTTGTCGCACGTGTCCGACGCCAAGTGAAGAAAGTGTATGATGTTGAACTTGAAAGTGATATTAACTTGAAGCTCGACGCACTAATAAATGAACAAATAAGTCAATGGGTGGCTGAAGAGCCGACACGGTGGTGGGAAGTGAACCAAGCCAATTGGAACTCAAAAGTCTTCATGTGTGGCTACAATAACCGTGGTCAGCTTGGAAGTACCAAGAATGATTTTGGCGTTGACTCTCTTTATGATGTCACCCCGTTACCACTAAGTAAAGACGTAACCGTTAGTCAAATCATTCTTGGCCAGCAATCAATGTTTGCAATCATGAATAATGGAGACGTCTGGTCAAGTGGTGAAGGAGCTAATGGTCGGCTTGGTTATCCGGCACCAGAAAACGACGAGGCCGTCCAATTGCGTAAAGTTGAGCATATCTCACATCCGGTAACGGCCTTGTCCACGCATCCAAACGGCAAACATGTACTTGCATTGACATTCATGGGCGTTGTCTACTCATGGGGTGACTCTGAGTTCGGCCAGACGGGCCATGGTACGCGTGACACTGTCGAAAAGGCGCGACTAGTCCAAGCACTACGCGGTGTCGAAGTGATCAAAGTTGCCGCGGGGGCGCGTCACTCGGCATGTATTGACACGCGTGGCTATTTGTTCACGTGGGGCTGTGGACGTCATGGAAAACTGGGTCACCCGATTGCGAACGGCACCAACCATGCTGATGTCACGCGACCAAAACGAGTGATGCACTTTCAACATTTGAACGTAGTCGACGTCGCTTGTGGGGATGGCGATGGGCATACGGTCGCACTGACTAAGGGCGAATCAGGCGCGAACGTTTGGTCATGGGGGCGACAAGGCGCTATTCTTGGTCGTCATTGTCCCAGTGAATCACCCGCTCATTTGCCCGGGCACGTTCCTTTTCATAAGGATGTCCAAATCAAAAATGTTTATGCTGGTGCCAACTTTAGCGTTGTTCTAAGCGAGATTGGCGAGGTATTCACATGGGGTAAAGGTGGCTACTATCGTCTTGGCCATGGTGACGAGGAGAACGCCTTTGCACCATTGAAAGTGAACACATTTGAGGAGAAGGTAAAAACGGTGGCCGTTGGTGCGTTACATACAATATGTGTGACGGAGACGAATGCAATTATCGGCTGGGGTGATAATGAACGCGGTCAACTGGCGCATGATCAGTATAACAAACTAGTTAAACAGCCACAGCTGCTGCATCAGTTTGACAACGACAAGAACATCGCCATCGCAGCTGGGAGCGCGCATACAGCGTTATTGGAGCGGGATTTCGTTAACCGACACGAATGGTCCATTCCTGAGCCGATTCCGATCAAATATACGACACTCGAGAATCTATCACATCAAGACATTTGTACGAGACGTCAAATGCTCCTCGAACTGGGTAAACAAATTGTCAAAAACTATCAGTTGCTTGATATGACTGCACTGTTTGCATTGTCCGGTTCAATCGCTTTTTCAATCAAAGAAAATCTCCTTCGACGGCTGCTCATGTCGACAATGTGGGGTGATGTAAAGCATGGGCCGACGATTCAAATCAACCGTGTCGTCAAAGAGCCAACTGATGCTTCCTCACCCAACTGGATGGGCAGTGTGACGTGGCAAGTGATCCACGAGGTCCTATTCGATGAGTCAAATCTTCAGGCGTTCAAACTCAATGGACGCTGCTGGAAGATTCGTTTTATTGGCGAGTCAGTTGACGATTGCGGTGGCGGGTATTCCGATTCAATTGCCGAAATTTGCCAGGAGATGCAATGTGCTCAGATGGCGTTGCCATTGTTGACGTGTACGCCGAATACGGCCGAGCATGAGGAGACTAGCCGCGAGTTTGTTGTCAAGCCGGTGACGCGGTCGACGACGCACAACGAGCAGCAATTGTACGTGTTCTTGGGTCTGCTCATTGGATCGGCCATTCGACAGGGTAGTCCACTGTCATTGCGAATGGACAGATCAATGTGGAAGTTATTGCGTGGTGAGCGATTAAACGTAAATGATGTGTTTGGCATGGATGACAGTTTGAAGCAGAAGATCGAGTTCGTCCGCGCCAATACGGATGCCGAGGTTGAAATTGAAGGCACCATTCGCACCGTTTGCGGTGAGACACTGGTCATTGTCGATGGCGTAATCACAGAGTCGAACAAAAATGAATTCGTGTCCAAAGCGCTCGAGTTTAAACTCAACGAATTCAATAGTGCCATAACCATCATCCGTGAGAATATCATCAAAGTCGTTCAGTTGCCACTGCTGTCAATGTTCACGCCGGACGAGTTGAACACGCTTGTCACGGGCGAAGTTGATATTCCAATCGACTTGCTGAAGAAAGTGACCGTTTACAAAGGCATCAAACCTGATTCAGAGTACGCCGCCTGGTTCTGGGAGATTTTGTCCGATTTTACGTGCAAAGAGCGTCAGGTATAAACTCTTTTACTCTTACTCGAGACGTTGAAATGCATATGTTTAGCTTTTTCTGCGATTTGTATGGGGGCGGACTCGACTACCGCGCACTGTTGCCGATTTTCGCGGGCGTGACTTTGTTCTACAAGGACTCGGGATTAGAGATAGACGACAAACTATTAGATACGACAAGATATGACAAACTATTCAGTTGAACAACAAGTTCATGTTTTAATCCCATTGATCAAGTGATGGACAAGTATAAACCGGCGAACCAGTATCTTCCCGAAGCGTACACATGCTTTTTCTTACTCAAAATGCCACGATACACGAGCAAAGCGTTTTTGAAGGAGAAACTGACATACGCTATTCACGTTTGCAAATCGATTGACATTGACGACTATGCCCATGTCAACTTGAATGTCGAAGATCGCACCCAAAACATGGAACTGATCGATGAACATGAAGTGTTTATGTTGGATCAATTTTAATAAAAATTACCTTCGATTGACTGAATCGAGTAATAATCGTATTTCATGTTGGCTTATGGAAGATGCATGTTGATTCACCAAATATCATGACAAAAACAAAAATAGTTAAATCGGTGGTAAAGCCACGGTGGATAGGCACGGGGGATTTGAGAGAACACGTCGCAGCCTTTCTGTATCGTGTAGATCATGGATAGCAGTGAGCAAGTCTCTAAACAAAAAAGATTGTTCAAAGAAGGCTTAACGGAAATGACCAAGTACGAGTGTTTAAGGATAATTGACGCCGCACCGTTTACTTTTTAACTTGGTTACACCCTAAAAATTGAAATAGCAGATAGTTTTTAAGCTTCGTATAAACCTCATTTCATTCGTTGTTATAATACTTTATCGTGATGGGGCCCTCAAAACCAAAACTAGCCATTCCAAAGTTCAACCTTGAGCCGCGTATATTTTTGTCGCACGTCTGGGCGCGGATTGCTGAATTTTGATCAAGTAAATTAGGCCCTCGGCCGTCTTCATACCCAAGTTCGAAAATCTGCACACAATTTACACGTAAGACGAATGCGACGTTCTATTTCCCCACACACGCCCCAACAAAAAACACCACCCAGCATAACACACACAGACAAAACCCTGTTGACATCTGAGTGATCATCGCAAGACCGATGATACAATTAACCATTTGGCCCCATTTGTACTGGCTTGGTGTTTTTTTAGAAAAGGCGTTCGCGCGAAAACGTTTCTTATGTCATACGGGGCGGCGAAAATCCACTTGACCAAAGCCGTGATATTCTAAACACTTGGATCACATGCATGCACAGTTGTTATCCGCCATATCGATCGACCATAATTACGCTTATTAGCGGTACTGCAAGAGAATAGACGGTGTAAAATTCACACTGTGAATCCTCTCAAACACCGATAATTTATTCGGCGATAAATACGGTTATACGTAGTAAAACTTGATTTCTAAATTAAGTTATGTCACCTCAGCTGACCAGAACGTTGGTAACGAAATTGCTGTCCGTGTAACCACATAATCGGTGAACTTCATCTGGGCGCGGGTCACTGATATGATAATGCGCGGAAAACGGTGCAATTTAAATGGTGCATGTATAGTAAAAAAGGGGCATAATATTTAGAAGACACTTGACAATATTTAGTCTTGTCCATCACACACATCTTTAAAAAGTGCTCTAGTCAATCTATACAGTAGGGTGATTGAAACGCACGATTTAGAAAGTAAGCACTGTGTGTCATCTCATCACCACTCAAGTGTGTCCGATCAAAGTGATAAGTGAGACTACTTAGGCGATACACAATATTGGAACTGTGCAACGTTGGTGACGTGTTGGCCGACTCTGTGGCCACTTTGACTTGAAATAACACGTCGGCCAGCCAAAGTACTTCCGTCTAAAATCTCGTAATATCCGCATGCAAGAACTGTACTCACTTTCGTGGAAGAAGCAAGTAGGGGCGGCTTTAGATACGGCACTTGAGCAATTTGCGGATTATAAATGAACAACTAACGTGTGCCGGTCAGTGACAGCTTCTTTCAAACTGAAAACATGCAAATGTTTTGTTGTCGATAAAAAGCCTTTTTATGGGTCCACAAGTGTTCATTATGCTAAATGGCACACCTTCGGTGTCGAGGTTATAGACAACTAAGAATGGTTAAAGTCTGCTTACAAAAACTCCACAACCGTTTTTCACTTTTCGGTCAGTGTTTCGTCGAACTTGACATGATAAAACCTGGTTGTTGCTCTGCACACATCGAATTAAATTGTCTTACATGTCGACACAAACCTGGTGTTTGATACCGTTATCGCATTGTGCCAACAATATACGTAATCCAATAGAAATAGAACAATTCAAATGTCATTACCACTCTAAATTTTCAAAAATATTATTTTTGACCCATTAGAGATCATAAACACCATTTTCGCAGGCCAATTACCAAATCACCACCATATACTTCTCCCCAACAAAATAGTCCAGAGTGAAATCATGGGGAGGGTGCATTTTCCGCACCACCTTTTTTATCCTCCTCCTCTATAGCGCCAAAATTTGATCATTTATAAGCGGCTCATCGTTTGAAGTCTAGACCACACATTTGAGCGTACTATTCGAGATTTTTTGAAAGACAAAAACCAAGATGAAACTTAATTGCTTGACGTAAGTAGTGTTAATTTTGACTGGTTTCCTAAATAATGAATTCAGTCTACTTATGATTGGCCACGTTGAGCCGGCCAATCGTAAAGTGCCACCGCGAACGCCCGAGGACAGATTGAACACATTGAACCGTTTCCTGAGAGAGTGGGCCGATTCAAACATTGGCGATGTGCGACCAAATCGCGCCCTTGGCCTGATGGAGTCGAACTTCTTTGGCAGGGGCGTGCAAGACTCGAAGACAAATACGACCGTGATTAATTGGGAGTCGTCACTCTTCATCAATCGCTTTCGCCGAATTCACCCCGAATCGTCAATGCCGAGTTGCGCCTATTTTAACACCGAGAATCATCCCTCGGGCGGGCCCCGAATGGCGCACGAGCCGCGACACAATGAACGTCAGAAAATGACGCAAATGCGGCGTCGTCGTCGCGACATTGACACGCGACGCAGTACAATGGCGAAGATCGATCTGGAGTATGATCAGATTAATAAGTTGGTTCACCAACTGCCCAATGCCGACGGAAGCGGCGGGTTGACGAGTCGGCGGCACAATCAGACGCAGCTGGAGGAGATGGTTCGCAATAGTCAGAATTTTTTCGATTTGTACGAAATGGCACTGGTGGAGAAGAAAAGCACCGACTGTACGGTTGACAATAATGTGTGCATTTAATAACGAAATTTTAAGATTTTGAACGACTCTCATCCGACTCTGACATGGCCTGGCAACAAATGCGAACAGGTATTGTGGGATTCAAACAGCAAGGTTATTAATTTTTGCGAAAACAGGTTATCTGAAATGGATCGCCCGGTATATTGCTGATTGTCCCAAGGAGCGCAACGAGGGCCACTTCTCCAAGAAATTGATCACTTTCTTTGAAAAGTTTCGTCAATTGCGCAGCTGTGTCCGCGGTCAGTTCCAGGAGCAGTACGATGGCGGTATGATATGCGCGTTTTCAGGCTTCCATTCTATAATGTTTTACCATAGAGCCGTATATGATGCCAAAAATTGGCGTTAACCTGCGATGGGGTGAGAGACAGGCCAACACGCCGTCGGAGCGAATGCGCAAAATATTCAGGGGCGTCATTGTTGATGTGATTCAATGTTCGATCGAGTAGATTATGCTTTTGTGTTTGAAATTTGTAAATTATTTTTGAAATTTTCGTGAACAAAAATGTTTCGCCTTTGGTGGCATCACGCACATCAAACTAAGCTTAGGAGGGATGAAACCAAAGTGGCAATGCATTTTTGAGGGGATTTACAAACGACAAAAAACAACCGACGAGCGAAATGGCCGATATGTTGGATTTAATGTACAAAGTGTTAATAAAACAAATGATAATAGTAATGGACAGTGTCATTTCTTAATCCAAAGCGCGATGTTTCGAGTTCACTGATGTACTTTAACGATGTACTGTAAGCCGTTTGTACTAAGCTGATTCTGTTATATCACAAACGCACACTCTATTAACGAGTGTGACCCGAGTCTCATGTCTACACAATGGATTTGTCCGTAGAGATTAACCATTCAAATTTTAATTCGCCGTGACTACCGAAAGATTCAAGAAGGGAGTTGAATTAGCTGACTCTGAAAAGTAACGATGCGGTTATTACATTGTGGTACACATTTACTGATTTACTGTTTTTGCGGTCATCTTGTCAACGAGTCGATAATCTAAAAACTTGAAACTGAACGTTGAATAAAATGTTCATAAAATTAAGTGCCTGACTTTGCCGAACTCTTCACCTGTACTTGTTCGTCGACAAAACTATCTATCATTTATAATGCTGTTTTAATTTCGTACTTGCGGTTGATTGACAGGGGGCCCTTTGTGTGAACTTGACAATACAC
>SCLD01100096.1:0-10572 GCA_004367895.1 Oikopleura longicauda | reverse complement strand
TGAAAATTTTTTCACAAAATTATTATAAAATTTGAGCTCATATTACTTTGTTCAACTTACATTTCCAAGCGTGCAACATGAGACCCAAGGTATGTTTTCCAGCTGCTTGAACTTTTACATCAGGCAAATGATGATCAAGCAACAGGGATTCATCACGACCAAATTCTCCACGAGGGTCCTTCTTAGGCAAATCTTGAACAAAATCGTCCATTTTTCCAGTTTTGGCTTTGATACCTAAAAATTTAAAACTCATACTTAATTTTAATAAGTCATCATTCTCTGACAAATTCTATTTCGAATTCGTAAAGTTTGTTTTTTGTTCCAACTTACCAAGATTAATGCGAACCATTACAGATTTAGCCAATGCAACAAACTCAAGTTTGGGTTTGTGAGCAGCGAGACCCTCAAGAAGCTCATCGTAACTTTGAATCACTGAACTTAGCTTTGCACCAATTCGTGTTTTGACATTACCGTCCTGTGACACCATAATAGTTGGAACACTGAAAATAATTTATTGTAACATTTGTAACAATTCTTTGTAAACACATAACTATTTTATGTCATATTTTATAGACTGAATTCACCCGATTAACAATTATGGAAACCATTACAGATAATATGCTGCATCAATTACAGGTTTATTTATGCAATGATGCGTTTCAACCAGCCGTGGGCTACATAACCTCATCCAAGTCTGTTCAAAAAATTAATGACATTTTCGTAAACAAATACGAAATTCAAATGATAAGTCCATCTTTTACGAGTGATTTACCTCCGAATCATTATACCGTCGCCAAAATCTACACTATGGAACGTATGCTGATGAATTTCATCGGTAGTCACGCTTCTTTATATAAAAATGATAAGCGACGAACTAATGATTCAGGTACATACGAAAAACCGTATTTAAACGACTCATCATATGATGATAAAGTCAGAAAACTGACTCCGATTGAGGATATGAAAGACTATACCACAGTTCTGGTTGACCACATTATTGAGTATTTAAATGGGGGATTATGGTCTAAGGATTATCAAAGCCTTTTATGGCTTCACAATCTCTTGTCTAAATTCACAGGACAATTCCATGGCATTGGTAGAAGGGGGTGTTCGCCTTTCAAAGGTCATCAACAAAAATTTACTTCCCGTTATCTGAAAGGCATTTTGACCGGTAGACTTGAAACTTTTTACTACAATTTGAAAAGATTAAAAACGGTAATTGAAAACGGAATTGCCAGTAACAAATGCAATATTTTAGAAATTCAAGGGGGCTACATGTGGACTAAAACTAATACCAAATGGTTTTTGAATATTGAAACTCATTCTACTGTCAGATATGGCAATGAGAAAAGCGATATCAAAGATAGCCTTAATTTATGGTCTGAAAATCTAGTAGATTTTCATTCAAAAGCTATTGAACAAGGTCAAACTACCTTTGGCTCGCTTATCTCCATGACTGATTCAAATCAAAGCCAAGCTCGCGTATTATCTGACGCCTCCGTTGATGCTCTCAATATTGCAAATGTGGCCCTAAATGAGTCACCTATACCGGTTGAGGGCAATGCTGTTATAAAACGAAATCTTTTCAAATGTAGTACTCAAGTTGATCAAAAAATTTCATCACCACAGGTCACACCTAATGTTTCTAATGTTGATAAAAGACAATTGAGACCTAGAAAAGAAAAAACCGATAATAAGTCCGTTACTCATGGTAATCAAAACTGTGAAAACAAGGAAAATAATTCCAAATCAGTTTCTGATAACACGAAAAACAATGACGGTGTCATTTCTAAGCCTCAAACGTCTCGAAAAGTCTCAAGAAAACCGGTTAAAAACCTTTCCAAAACAAAATTGAGTCCTAATTTGACCACGAAAGATTCTCCCAAAACGAATTTGACCGAGAAAAAGGATGAACAACTTAAAACTGGTAAATCAAAACCAGATTCATCCAAAACTGGTCAGGTAGGCGCCGGGTCCTCTAAATCCAAAACACCCACGAAAACGCCCACGAAAACTTTTACCAAGCCAAGGGATTATATGAAAGAAATTAATGATAGAAAAGCGGAATATCTGCAAAATTTAAAACGTAAAAAGGCACAAGCAGCCAGTCAACGTCGTCAGTTGGCCCTTATTTCTTCAGATGAGTCCTCACCAGAATCAAAAAAGCCCAAAAAGGGGTTAAATAAATAAATATTTTTTATCAACAATCAATAACTTACAGGAGCTGGTGTTGAAGTTCGTAAAACATGATAGGTGGCCCAAACTTGTCGAAATCAGAGATGTCCAAGTCGAGCTGATGATCTCCAACTGATCTTTCTCCAAGATGATTTATCAGTTTGACTTGAATAAGTGTCTCAATTTATAATTTATCAAACCCTGACAGGTTATATAACATACAATGATCTGTCATTTAAAAAGACAAAAATTATTATTCATCTCAACACTCTTTCCTAGATTCACTACATCCATATCAGCATCAGTCTCGGCAAATGACTCTGAAATCGTTAATTATTCAATTTGTATTTTGGTTTTTAGTTTTTTAGTGATTTAGTTTTTTAATTTTTTACTAAAATACTAGGTTAAAATAAAAAACTTGCCTATTAAATTATTACTTTTTGTATTGCTACCAAATTATTCAGGAAACTCTGTGTTCGGAGATATCCTCGAGACTCAGAGTTTTATGTATAATTTTCAACATCAAATAAAGACTTACCCAAGAACCGTCGGCGCATCAATTTGTCATCCCCTTTGAGCACCATTTGGCGAACCATGGCTTTTCGAGGGCCCTATAAAATATAAAATTTATAGTCATTTTATTTGTACTTATCAGAATCAGAATTTTTGTTATATAAAATTTATAGTCATTTTATTTGTACTTATCAGAATCAGAATTTTTGTTAAAACTGTATAAACATGTCTGCCTACCTTTTTTCGATCCATGGTGTCCATAAAATAATTCTTTCGAAAATTTGATGGAACACGTCCCAGCGCCTCATTATGGATGAAAGCGTAAACAATACACCATTGAGTTTTTGTGAAACTCTCAATAAATTGCGCAGCTCTATCATTTGGGGTTTCAGCTTCGGTTTCCACTAAAAATACAAATTATTCAAAAGAATTATTTGAGGCATTACGTCATTTTTTCCATGACTAATTTCACTCGTCCAATCAGAACATTCTGAGAAAAACTTTTCACCTAACAATTTTATTATTTTCAAATTATTTTTCAATTTATTTTATAGGATGAGTAATTCGAAAGAATATTACAATCGGAATTTTTGTGACAAAGATGGCAGACATAAGGATAGTGTGTTAAATCACATTTTTTAACTTGAAAATGACCTTATTTTCATAAAATTTAATTGGCCTTTCTTATGATTTCGAAATTTGTATCGAGTTTAACTCTTTTACACATTAACCAAAGGCGCACCTTTTATCAGAATATTACTGGGGAGAACCGAACTTGGCTGCAAATGAATTTTTAACCGGCTCATATGGTCAAGAAATTTTAAATCTGGTTACAAGCAACAAAATCTCTTTCACGTCCTATGAACATGAAATTATTAACGAATTTATTGCTAACTTTTGCAACTGGAACAAATTTGCTGACCTATATATTCAATATTTTAGCAACCAGGTACTTACTGACTTCAATTGATTCTCAGAATTATTTCGCGAAATTTCAACTTTTCGTGAGGTGGAATGATTTTCAATTGATTTCTTAGATTTTATATTAGCTATCGAATAATTTGGAATGAATAAGACTTCATACCGCCCACGCCTTACGGGATTTTCCATTGAAGTTTTCAGTCAATAGACGAGTGGGCGAATTTCCGTGAATCATCACTCTTATCCACGGACACAATCGACTTGGATCACATCTACAAGGGCAGTTCAAAATCAGCCACGATTATCAAAAAATCGGTCTCTAAAAAAGCCGACATAAAAATGGTTCGATCAAGCTTGGCAGTTTTCTGCTACAATATTGTCAAAATTGTGTACCCCTCTCACCCTCTCTTGAATGATAACAATTCAATAGTTTCAAATGCTTTTGAGGACATTGAACAATTATTTCTTAGTTTAGATGAGTCACTTGAATCTACAGATTCATCCAGGTCCTCTCAGGGTAGTACCGGTAGTCAAGATGAATTTTTTATAAGTAACACTGACCCAACTTTTTCGGCCAATATCAAAACTGAACCCACTGACCATGAATTTGACACACTCGTAAAACGGGTTTCAACCCCTACGGGTAAATTCATTCGAGACAATCCAAAAAATAGTAGATTATCACTTTTAAAAGATAATACTGCAAATGCCGCTACCACCCTGAAAGGCCTGACTGCTTCTCCATTTGATAGTCTCAAAAACATTTAGATAAAATTTTCAATGTCATCTCACGAACTAAAAGTCATTTGAATCTGGAATTTTCGTTGAAAATTTTACAAGTTCGATGACTTCACTTTTTTATCAAAAGTGACTTTTTAACCCACACAATCTTTATATTTTTTCAGCGTAGGCACATTCTATCTCTAGAACGATCTTAAAAATATTCTTATTCCAATCAAAAACTGTGATTTCTCATGTCAAAATTTTAGCAATTTTCCGAGAAATAAAATTTTCTAGAATCAAAATTTTTTCCGACTTTCAATTTTTTGGCATGCATTTCGAAAATGTTTCGCAAAGAGCAGGCGGTAGCTGAGTTGTCCAGTGTTAGGTATCAAAGATGCGCGGTTGTAGCCAATAACATCATTGATAAGTTTAATGAAAATGATGACACTTTAGCCAACAGGTAATCAAAATTTAAAATTGTTAAAATCTTAATAACTATCTAGGTACATCATTTCTAGACTAGTAGTGGGACTTTTTAAGCAGTTAACTCGCTCAGAAAAGTTCCTACTCTATCTAAGGAAATGTATGTATGAAACCGAATGGGATGTGTTATTGGTTGATGCTAGGTATTTACTTTCTGATGTTGACCAAAAAGTGTTTGAAGCATTATCTCGTGGCGTATCAGTCCGTAATTATGACCAATTGTGTAGAACTCTGGAACACCGAGTTAAGACGGGCTTTGGTATGACCTTCAAAAACTACCAAAATGATCTGTCCCGTTATTTTCGACTCAACCTCAAAATTGATAATTATGCTATGACTGGAACTGAAATATTGTCCGATCTTAGAAGTTGGGCCGACATAAACGAGGATGAAGATCTAAAAAACATGACCCTGAAACTCATGACTGACCTGGACGGTCATTGTATGAAACCGCACGCCATCGAAGAACAAATCAAGGTAAAATAATAATATCATATGATATTGTATTTATCAAATCCTAAAACCTTTGTTCTTTTTACTCATAATGGGAAAATTTTGATTTAGGGAAAGTTTTGATTTAGTTAAAAATTAATTTTTTGCTTCGTTTTAATGATTTTTACAAATATTTTATTATTGTAATAGTTTTTTCAATTTTGAATTTTCTCATTACTAACCAAAAATTGCATATATCAGAAAATTCTCAGTATTGAATTTTTTAAGGGCACATGTCAAATCTTAGATGCTGAAGTGACAGAACTGGGACCAGTCATTCTCGACGTCAAAATTCCCAACACTCCATTCTTTGATATTGAAAAAATGACTTTGGATGATTTCAACAATTCTAGTTTGTTAAAACATATAACTAGAGACACTCATCCAAATGCATGGCCAAGATGGATTGCTACATCAATATCTGATGCTTCAAGAGCAAAAGTTTTCCCGATTATCTTACAGGAAAATTTTGATATCATGCAAAAATGATAATTTTCAATATAAAAACAGTCACGGGGGTGATATAACTTATCAAACTCAAAATTTTTGCTATATAACTCCGAATAACAGATTTCAGTTCAAATTCCAATAGCGGCTACTATTAGCTAGACACCTAGATAATGGTTTTTGAACATTATTTAAAATATGGGCTATTTTTAATAACTAAGGGATTTATTCTATATATTTACCTTTCCAGAATTCCTTTTATCATTTTTTGAAAAAGCACATCAACGCCGCCCAACCTGATATTTGTGAGATCATGAAATCGACAAATCATGATGATCTTGATTTGCAAATTGAGCATTTATCATCTTGCAAGTTATGCAGAATGATGAAATCCCAAATTGATTTGCATCCAGGAAATGGGTGGTCCATGGATTTCTGCTTCGATCTGTCATTGGAAATCATTCTGGACGGTTTTTCGAATCGATCCAATTCTAAACCACTGTTTAATAACTGCCCTTTTATTAACAAATCATATGAACTTGACATCAAGGGCGGTGGTTACATTGTTCCAGGAAAGAGTTCACACTCTACTGATCGGATACCTGGTACCCGTCTTTGCAAATTCAAGGCGTCAGCAGGATCAATGTCGGCCAGTTTCTTTTTGCTACTCAAAATGATATCAACTTGTCATGGAGGCAAAAGTGTCATTTTTGTTGAATTTTCAAAATTTTATCAAAAAAGTGACTTGGTTTTAGAAGCACTAAAACGATTTCAACAAAATACGATACCTTTGGCCCAATTTGAAAAAATTGTGTCAATTTTAAAATATTATTGTCGCAGAGCGCCGAATAACATTGATCCGGCTGATAAACCGTCAAACTGTGCAGTTGAATTGTTCAACAAGATTTACAACAAAAATCTTTTAAGTTGCTGTAAGTCTTGTTCTTCCTCTCAAAACTGCAAGGTCAACAATGATTTAAAATCAGCTGTTGAACATATGGTTAAACTTATAATGTTCATTCCTGACAAACCTAATCTTAGGCTCTCCACTGTATTTGAAAATGATGTTATCACTGGATTCCTAGAATCACGCTGTATTAAAGATGGTGATAATTATAAATTAATTTCAAATAACAACATCACCTTCGACCAATCTATAATATAATCACTTGTGTCGTAAACTCATTTTGACCTAATACAAAATTAGCCCCTCCCCCTACTTTTGGCAGACGTCCAATGCATGATATTTTAACCCTCTCCACTTCTAAATAAGGCTTCGGGCAACCACGGGTTGCAGTCAAGCGATCCACATGTCAATTTTTTCAAAATAAATATTATATTTTTTCAAAAAAGTTATAGAGAACTGTTTTATTATTCTTTACCTGTACTATTTGTATCAAAAATTTGATGAGGTTGTTTAGAAGAAGTATGAGTTCAAACGTTGACCCACGTGACATCAGTGACCACGGCAAAATCTTTGGTGATTTTGTTCAATTCTATCTAAATGAGTTTCCATTTATTCTGAAGGTTGCAAATGTTGACATAGGTAATGACCCATGTCAACTTACATTGGCATCTAGTGTTGAAATTGAAGATAATTTCAGTACTGATCAAGTTCTCGAAACTCTTTTTGAGAAAGCCATGCAAAATTTTTCTGAGCAACAATTTTTCACTGATATTGACGGGACCGATTTTGGAAATGCAACTGTCTGGAAAAAACCAGAAATCACCATTGATGGTGATGACGGTTCCTATGCCATTCAGTGTCTAATTGTTCTTGAAGCTCAAGAACCTGGTCATGACTTCACAAATAGGGTCTTCATTATGATTTAGGATTTCTGACAATTAAAATGGCCATTGTCTACAGTCTATACTGTTGACCTCCTGAAATCTACAATATTTTTCTCTCTAAAAAATTGCTATTTTTAGAAATGAGTTTTGTTACCGCCATCCATGGATTGAATTTTTCTTGCAAAATTAAAATTAATAATCTATCTGAGGGATCCAAACGTGCGAACTTCGATGAAAATCGAATCTTGCTCATTGGTCAAAAAGTCCTCGATTGGATAATAAAGGTAGATTTTGTAAATCACTATAATTTAACATGGACATGGTACTTTTTTAGAAAAAGCTTCAAGGCTCGAATCTCCTGCCAACAACTTTTGAACACAAACTCACTTTGGTGGTTGATTGCATGCATGAGCTGGGTCGCATGGAATCTGATATTACAGCTGATTGTTCGTTTAATCCTATGGAAAATCAGCTGATCAATTTCACCAGCGCTGTCTGTCAACAGAATCAAATTGAACTGTTTGTTCAATTTCAAGAGAAAGCTGAAGCTAAAACTCAGCTCTTTCGTGACATAATTCGAAAGGCACATAACCATTCTAACTTCTTATCTAAATGAATCTTTTTAGTGAGACACATAAAATTCCGTAGAGTTATAGTCGTTGATTATGTCTAGAGTTTCATGTGAAATTTCACTATTTCTTCCGTGATCTAACAAGTTGGATTCGGATGAATCTTTTTCTGAGTCATAGTTCGAATTTTATGTGAAATCTCTAGCCATACTTTTGTATTTAACGAAAAAACGCGATGTCTTCAGTATTTAATCGCACTCTCTGTAGCCGATAGTATTTTACGTAACTCATTACCAGTGGTTGAGTGATAACAGATTTTACAATGACGATTCGAATTTTTCGATGATTCATGAATATCACTCACCTCACACGTATTAAGTTATATGAGGTCAATGAACGCTATTTATTGACCTCTTAGTTTTATTTCATTTTAGCCCTTATAAAATAATCCAATGTAGGAAATTAAGTTTCACCCTTATACTTTCAGAATGAACATAAACTATACGTTTGCTTTCCAAGACACGAATAGATTTACCATGGTATTCTTTATGTCACGTGAACCATTTTCTCATGAGGCCCACTGTGCCTCCCACCGAGTAAGACGAAGATGGGCCCGAAGCTTAATCTTTTCACAAGCATGGACTCCACTACCCAACAGTGCTTATATAACTTCACTACGATCACGGAATCTCCCTTATCGGACATACTGTATCTTTCAGTTTGAAGTCATGAAAGTTATTCTTATTTTCTGAAGAATCAAAACTTTTCTGTTCAAAATTTTGACATGATATATATTTTTTACAGATTCTAAATTTAACTTTCATTTCACTTTAGTGGCGTCCATGTCAAAGCCCCGGCACACTTTCAACTTCAAAATTTTCCCCAATGTACCGGTTTCAACTGACTGTGTTTTTCAATATGAATCTCATCAAATTATTCCCAACGACAAGTTGAAAACACTAGCTCGATGCATTTTGGCTCAATCAACTTTGATTTGGCTTAAAGGGGGTAATCAGTCCTTGGACACCAACTTAAACATGGTTACCATCAAAGAACACTTTCAAACTGAAAATAACCATGAAATGCTATCATTGTTAGTGGATTTCAATGACTTGTCCATAGAAAACGACCGCAGAACTGTCGGATTACCATCTGATAACAATGTCGTCATAAGAATAAGTTAAATGGTCAATAACAAAAATACATCTAAGGTAACTTACACTCGGTTCTAAATCTCACCTTTTTTATGTCAATAAATGCCACATGACATATACCAGACCGGGAAACTCGGACAATTTTTTAACATTGATAAATTATGACCTTTAAATGTGTCAAGTTTTAAGTTAAAATGTTGTCCTGGGTTTTTCAGTAAACCAATTTAAAATCCTAGGGAAACATCAGACAAATATACTTTCTGTACAAGCCTGCTAAATTGATGCCAGCCAACCTGAGTCTACTCCAATTTTCCCTGCTAACTACACCTTGTATAACTGCCTTGTCTGTTCTGTATTTCCCCAATAAAGGTATAATTATGAAAAAAAAACAAAATAGTCCTGAATAATAATTCGCTCATGTATTGACTCAATTATGATTCATAAAGATAATTTATGAAGAATTGTGATTCTGGTCATTTAGAAAGGGGCAATGGATGTTCGGCACGAGTAACTTCGGCACAAAGTCTTAAATGAAGTTCGGCTCCAAGCCATTTTCGGCACCAAATATGCATTTCGAAACTTAGATTCCGTAACCATATGAATTTCGGCACACAAGTCGTAAAATTTCACCCTAATCCTAAATTCACTCTGACCCTAATTTCACCCTCACCCTAATTTAACCTTTACCCTAATTTGGTGCTGCTTGGTGCCCAACTTAATTTCTTCATATGTACCGAAGTTCTATTATGGTTAGGTACAATTCAGTGGGATTTAGGATGTTTAGAATGCAGTCGACTATTATCCTGGAACTTTCACCCTAGGAGTAATTTTGTCCAAGGAATCGATTGCGCTTATCAATATTTGCAAAAATACCAACCAGGCGGTCAAAATCGCGATTTTATGCATTTCGAATTAAATAAACGGCTGGTTAACCACCGGAACACTCGAATATCACCTTTTTTATTGCATATTTTAAAAGTTTATCAGATTCCGGTTCTAAAACTTTCAAAACATTTGGGCGGAAGTGGCCCAAACTGGCTTCAAATTTACTCCGTGCCGAACTTTATTAAATTTTGAG
The DNA here is from genome assembly GCA_004367895.1 of Oikopleura longicauda. NCBI lineage: Eukaryota > Metazoa > Chordata > Appendicularia > Copelata > Oikopleuridae > Oikopleura > Oikopleura longicauda. The sequence goes on along the minus strand of SCLD01100096.1, from coordinate 226 downwards.
AATTCGGTGCCGAAATTTTTGTGCCGAAGTTCTTTTATCTCGTTTAGAACCATTCCAGTATCGATGTCTAAACTGTTGCGCGTCGTCACCTCTTCCAATAAGTTTGTGTTTGATTGAGTTCAAACCCTTCGCATTCGTCATCGTAAGTTACGATTCGTAACCAAATAACAACCGTTGATAAAATTAAATTTGGAAAGTTTTGATGATAAACGTGAAAGATCGTGGT
>SCLD01100085.1:0-10575 GCA_004367895.1 Oikopleura longicauda | reverse complement strand
CGAAAAGGGTTAGATATTCTTCAACAAAAATCATGGCATGTCCTCCGTCGTCATAATATTGAAAAAGTTCGCAAGGACCAACGTGAAGCTAAGGGTTAAAATTTATTCAGATTTAAATAGGGTTAATACCAAGTATTATTATACAATTTTTGAGCTATGGAAATATTAATCATAATTTTGAACCCGTGATAAGAGAAGGAACTTCAAGAAAAGGAAAAAGAACGCGAAGAGCGTGCTTTATTTCAGTCTCAAATCGAAACTCTGAGAAAACGTACTAACAATGAATCCGAGCTTCCCAAGTAAGGTCAGGCCTCAATATGCCGTACCCCGTCGCTACATCCCTAAAATCATTTTGGTTAGAAATGGATGTTATAATTGTAACATTTAGAGAATCGATTAATTTATTTAAAATTGATGACTTGAAAGAACTGAAAAATATTGACAAAGAAAAGGAAGATATTGAAGAGGCTGATGTTCAAGCACGTAAAGACGGTCTTTTGAATTACGTAGGGGAAACAGTTTTGGAAGGTGGTGATCCTTGGTATGCACGAGCTCGAAATCGCCAAAAGGAAGAAGAAGCCGAAGCTAGAATTAAAGATGATATTCGAAAACTTAAAGAAGATCCTTTTGAAGCCAAGTTCAAGTCGAAAATGGAATGGACAAAGGAAAAACGGCAAAAATCATCAATCGAAAATCCGGAAAGATTGCCAGAATTGAAAATGCCAAAAATAAATTTATCTGATTCCGATAGCGACGAAAAACATAAAAAATCAAAGAAATCGAAAAAATCAAAAAAGTCGAAGAAGTCAAAAAAATCGAAATCGAAAAAATCAGATCGTCAAAGATCAAGATCTAGGTCACGTTCATCGAGTAGGTCAAGATCACCCGAAATACGGAAAACCGAGAAACTAATTAGTGGAGCACCATCGATGGATGAATTGAGAAAAAGGAAACAGAAAAGAGAAGAGCGAGAAAAACTAAAAACGTATGAAATTTATGATAAATTGTTTCAATGGCGTGAAATTATTTCTCTTTATATAGCGGGTTTTCTTGCTGGGACCTTTGGATTTATCTCATTTTTTCGAAAATCAAATATTTTGATCGGAAATATTAATTTTATGAAAATCACTTTCGAAGTTAAAATCCTTATTCAGCCAAGAACTGATGGATAAAGTAAATGGTGTGGTGAAAAAACCCGTGGTAATCGAAGAAGAACAAGATGAAAGAAAACGTACTTACAACAATGCTTTTAATCCAAAATTAAATAATTTAAACAAAAGAAGATTTTAAAGGCGATCGTTTCCTTTAAAACGTATTCTGACATCTCAGCATCTCTTTTTGTATCATCAAAATTTATGGTTTTTATCATTATGCTGCGTGCCAAACCGTCTCAGAATTAAACCCGTGTTGAACCCAGCGAGGGTGTCCTTGAAATACCTTTGTAAATATTTCTGTGAATTTTGTAGAATATCCAATATGGGGGCAGATAATAATTGAAATAATTTCAGATAATGACAGAATAAGCTGCAGATGCTGAGATTGCGCCAGTATTTCTTGCAGACCAACGCTTACCGAACTATTTCTAACACCTTTGGTTACGTAGCATCTCCTGTAAGTATATTAAATCAATTCCGTTTTTGTATTTCCACCCACGCTCTTGACCACGCAATTGGCACCAAATGACCATCAGAAAGAGGGCCCCCTTTTTATTTTGATAAGGTAGATTGCAATTTGTTCCAATTCAATGACCTAGATTATTTTTGTTTTTAATTTCAAAAATCCGAACATTTTATATTTTAAATTTAAAATGAGCAAAATGACATTGAGAAATACGTTTTACCCATCTACTTTGAATTTGATTATTTCGACATATCATTCATTAAAATCTTGTAAGGTCTCAGATTTAGGCTTACTACGGAATGTCTTCCTTTGAATTGACTGTTTTCAAAGTTGACCTTTGAACGAAGTTTCGAGAATGTTCTATAATGACCTCGCCCACCATAAACCTTTTGAAATATTTCATCATAATATGTTTTGAACTTGACCAAAGAGAATAATGTGGACAATCGCGTCGACATTAAATCGGACGAAAAATTATTGTTTTCGATTGCTGTCGCTTATTGCAGACAATAATGCAACACAAAATTCACAGCCCACTGGAAAGAAAAATGAATTGATTTCAACGGTATTAATACCAGCGGTTCTGATAGACAGATTGTCCTGCACTTATGCATCTTCGTTTTCTATTCCTGAAATATTTTTCAAAAGGGTTTTGGATTAAGGCACTCAGAATGCAGAAAATATGAGTATTTATTCTTATACAAATATTCATATATTTTGTTTCAGTTTGAAGAAGATGATTTGCGAAACGACCAATCGGTGAATTCAAAAGAGAAAAAATGGAAAAAGCAAATCCAACAAGACCTCTCAAATTTTCAGCCCGATGGGATTGAATATCCGACATCGAGCATTTTGCAGCAGCTAGGAATCGTTTTATACTCGGGTCGTATTCGCTATTGTCGAAACATCTTCACTAGAACGACGAACAATTTTAAGCTACCTGTTTCAAAAACTAGCATTTCCCAGGGATTTCACTCTATGCATCAAACTGTAGGAGTCAAATTACAAGTATAAAACGAGGCGAAGCAATTGATCAGTGTCAAGAAGAGTACTTGAAAGCACAACGCCAAATACTCACTTCCCAACTTTCAAATGGAACTAGGGTCGTTTTCAAATATTAAAGCTTGAGAAATTCCCAACCGCAGTCTTTTTGAAAACTATTAAGTGTTATTAAGCAGCTTAAAACTCGATCAAAACTGTCTGATGGACACCCATCATTTTTCGGAGCAAATTCAAATAAATCAGAATTTCAAAATGGAAATGATAATGTTCTAAAAGCTGAAGATGTTCCAAACGAAAATGATTTCAAATCATGTAGGGATAATATACCAAATGATTCCGGATATTCCACACCTAATCGTAAGTTTATATTGACGCTTCCTCTGGAAATAATAATTTTCTAGAAATTGAAGCCTCTCCAAAGCCTGAAGTAAATAATGACAAGGTAGAATCAACCAATGGTAAACCGAAAAACTGGAAAGATTTTCTGGAGCAGCTTGAATTGAAAAAAGAATCTTCATTCAACGAATATCAAAAAGATTACGAATCAAAAAATGAATTTGAATTGAAAAATAGAATTTCAATCTTCAAAAATGAAATTGAGCCATCTTTAAATGTTGAAGTGAACAAATCTAGAACTGCTGAATGCATTGAAAAATCGAGATATCTATCTCCTGATATCGCTTATTGGAATGCAAAACTTACCCAGGTACGACTTTAAAAATGCGGTCGAAATCTAACGATATTTTAAGTATGGAAATCAATCGGATCCGAAGGTTGCATTCAAAGCTCTCGAGGAGGCCGCCCGAATGGGTCATTCTGACGCTGTAAGTAGACTTTTCCAAAAAAACTAACCTCAAAATCACTACAATAATAAAATCTCTTTAGTCTGTGATGTTAATTTGATTTTCAGAAAACTGAAATGGAAGAAATTCGCTCAATGTATGCTGATGGCGACTATTCTAGTCTAGTCCAAAGCTTTTCAATTGCAGGTCCAGAAATTCTCGAAGAAAAGTGCTATTTGGACACTTATTCTACTCGCGCCAAAGAGCACAAATATATTTCTGAACCACTTTTTACAAAAACCGACTTTGCGCGGATCTCATCCGATCCGAAATTCTAATTTATTACCAAGGTGTAACACAAAATAAATGACGCCTTGAAGGCCATTACAACATTATCAATTTATTATGTTAGTATAGGTCGAGTAAAGTATGGAATGATAGTTTAAACAGTAGTTAGCTCAGCAAGTCGATCGTGTTCCAGTTTTAGAATTTGCTCGTATTTATATTTTTCAGCAACTTGGAATGAGTTTCAAATTAATTCTTTTCCCTGATTGGTTGCTCCACAAACCAATCAGAGTATCAATTTCTTGAATTAAATTAGAAACCTGCCTAAATAATCAATTTCTTTTTTCTTCTCTAACAGATCAAACTGAATATTTTTCACCATTTGTTTTGCCATGATAGGTTGATCTTTCACGGTTTTCCAAAACGCTGACCCTAAAATTTCAATTCAAACGGAAATCGGTGGTGAAATCGCGACTAAAGCTGACAGTTTTCCCGATCTTTGTCAGTTTTTTATTGTTTAAAAGTTTGTCTTCCCACATCCTTAATTTGCCATACGGAAGAAGACCGGTCCTGAAATTCTTTTTTGAAGAAGCTGCCGCTTTGAATCGATAATTTGATTTCCGTGTTCGTCACTGATTTTAAGGGTCAAAGAATATTTCAAATCGCAAAACAAAATAACATTCAACACTTAAAAACTTTTAATTATTTCGCGACCCTTTACTAATACGAATTTCATCTTTTGTCCGTTGTAGGTTATAATAACTCTTGTCCATAATTTCTGGTGATATCTGAATATCGAAATAAAGTGGAATGCGTCATACCAACGGTCATTAGGCCCGAGTTCTGCATGGGGCGGTATAGAGGAAACAACCACCGGGAAGGCGCGTCTAACTTTATGCTTGTTTGAGTAATCTTACAGTACTTAGTTTTCTATTTTACTTACTGCATAAAGTGTGTTTTGATTTTCATATTTCACATCAGCAAGTTTCTGTTTCAAGGCGATAATTTCATCATTTAGGTGCAACTGTTTTTGATCTTAGTTCAGTTTTGTTTATTAAGTCTCTTTGGTGTCGAAAAACTTACCGAGAGCGCCATCGAGTGCTTGCGAAGTAAGTTCTAAAGTGTCTTCTTTCAATGCAAGAGTTTCGATTTGATACAATTTTATTTCATTTCGAACAGCTTCCACTTGATTGTTGGTATCTTCGAGCTTAAAATTACAGAATTAAATTAGGAACTCTTCAACGAGTTTTCGGATTTACTCAGACAAGAAGCCACTCTTTGCTGATAAAATCTGTCAGAGTTGATTTTATCCGACTCCGAGTCGCTAGTGTCGTTAAATCTCGTGCTTGACCATCTCTGAATCCAACAGAAGGCTCGAAATAGTCTATTCTACCCGAAATTTATCTTTAGCTCGAATTAGGGACTCCTAACAATCAGGAATTTCGAGAATTTGAAGAAAATTCTTGATTTTAAGCAATACAGTGTATGTTACCTCGTCATTGAGCATTCGTATTTCCGACTCAATTTTGGAAGTTATTTCCTGCTTTTTAATTCTTGCATTCATTTCTTCGTCCTTTGCGGCAATTATTTTTTCTTCTTTGGCCCCTATTCCGTACTCTAAATCGCGAATACTGGCCAAGGTCTTTTCATTTTTATGATTTGTTTGGTTAATCTGTTCAATAAGATCATCCCTTTGACTTTCAAGTTTGGCATTTATTTCACGAAAGCGGCCGTAGTTAGTGAGAAACACCGGCTGCTTTAGCTCATACATCGGCCACTTTCGCCACTTTTTGACCAAACATTGGTCACTTTCGACCGTACCCCGAAATTTTACCCCAAGCCGAGTCAGGACAAGCCCTGTTGAGGTGCGCCAGAGTATCTTGTGAATGCTTCGAATATGTGTAACTGTTCCTGATTCGTTTAACTTCTCCTTCTAAAGCGATAAATTCCTCTCGAGAGGGTCCCAAATTAAGTTTTGCTATTTCAATGTTTTCTGCAGCCTGGTCAAGCTTGTTATTATAATCGTTTTGTAAGACCTTCAAGAACATATAGCGGGTCAGCCTGACCTGATCAGGTACAGGGTGATATCAGGCCCTGGCCTCGAAGTTTCGACTATTGTGATGTCCGTGATTTGAAGCGAGTCGTGCTACACGACCAAAAAGTGGTTCAAAACGCACTTGTTTTGAAGCCTTGACCTGAATATCAACTTTTCGAATTCGTTCTGCCCGATTAGCTTCAGCTCGTTTCAATTCAGCTTTTAGTTTCGATGCAATCTCATGCAGCTGAGTTATTTCGGCATTTATTTGGCGATTATTTGATGAATCAATCTGCCTTATTTGATTTTCTGTGAAAGAAATGTTCTTTTTAAGATTCAATTGATTATAAAACTGTACCAGTCTAATTTGTCACTCCTATGCTAGGCTAGAGTGGTATAGCCTATACGGTATACGCTAGGCTTTGATGATTGAATTTCTCTAAGAATCTAGAATCCCTTAACATGATCAATCTCTTGAGTTGTGGTGAGTAACCGATCACCGAATACTCTTATGTTACGAACCGTAACTGATCGTAAAACCAAATGATTCATGATTTATTCAAAATCAACTCTCAGAGCACTTTGAAAACAATTTTATTAACAATTTATAAACAGGAATCCCGATGGCAAAGGATCGTACAGTTATCGGTAGAGATCGTACCGTTGTACTACGTCGCGTTTGAATATTAATGATCACAGTTTGGCCAAAACTGACTTTGAAGTTCCATGTACTTGAAGCAGTTTTAATTCTCGTTCTCTTCCTTGTTCTTGATTGCGACGAATTTCTTCAAATAGACTTCTTTAAATGGAATCGTTTTTAATTTTGTTAAAAAGATCGTACCGTACGATTCGTACGGAACGACTCTAGATAGCGCTATGAGGCGGGACTCAGACGTTATTTCAAGATGAAAATAATTTTTGGTGAATTTTGAGCAAAGCGGTCCATTTACGAGTTTTGATACTTTTTTTGCGGAAATTTCAACCTATGTGCCCGCCTGCGCTCCCAACTTCCATTTGTAGGGCTCGTTTTTTATGCTTTACAAGATGGCGTTTTTTGAAAATTCGAAAATTGATGTTTTTTCTCGGAAAAAATTCTGAGACTGGTGCTCACAGACGCCTTAAAGCTAATCTAAAGAATTTAAAAATAAATTATGATTGATTCGTTCCTATAGTGCGTATTATTAACCCGATTTGAATGGGGTCTATGTGCATTTTGATAATCGAATCTTAATAACTTGTTATTTTTAAATCAGCTTCATTCAGATCTTACCGTATTCTTTCAGTTTTCGCTGCAGTATGATCTGGTCGTCGTATATTGAAAACTGATATTTTTCCTTTGTTGACTGGAGATGATCTTCTTGAATATCGAGGTGATTCAGAAATTGTCGGAGTTACTCGGCTTGATTTTGATGTTCCAGGACGCGACTGACTTCGAGTTCCTGATGTGACTGTTGGTTCTGCTTTGGTTGGGCTTAAATTCTCTTTTGTCGAGGAGGAAAAAACAGACGTCCAATTTGACGCCGAAAGGTCATATTTAAGGGCTTCTTGATAAAGTTTGCTTAAATGGGGGCGCCTGCCCGATGGTCATTTGGTCCGAATTTCGCTTGGTTCAGTATAGAGGCGACGACCATCGGGAAGACACACCACACTTTAGTAGTTTTTGATACCTTTTATGAAGTAATTCTCTATACAATTGATCAACATCCTTTGTTTGATATGCTCTAAAAGCTCTACCAGATGCCGCTGCCCGACGGGATGCGGACGACACAAAGCCTTCTGATGATGTATTTGTCATTTTTATAGTCATCTCCGGTACAGTTATCGGGGTTGCTAAAGTACAGTTTCAATTTTACAAATTTCCCGGTCTACTTCCGTTCGAATCCCGAGTTAAACAGGGTTCAGAATAACGATTGAGGTAACTCTTGCTTATATTTTGTATTAAATAACCTTTAATCACAACACCAGGCGGTCTCACTCCACTTATACTGCTGTGTGTTAATGGTCTATTCGTTGAAGAAACTGAATATCGTAATTCGTAGTTCTCCATTGAAAAAGAGGGCGAATCGTTTCGCTTCTGCGGTTTAATGTTGCTCCCTCTTACTTTGTTTGAGCATAAAGATAAAATATTCAATTAGTGATTTAGAGAGTGTTTCAAAATATTGCTTATAAGCCCACTCTCTGATTGGTCAGCTTAAAGTTCAATCTTCAAAGCAACTATTTGAAATCCGGAGGTAACTCGGAAGTTCTCTTTCAATGCTTTTCCTGGTATTCTGCGCTCTTTGGGAATAAAAGCAGCACGAGTTGTCAAATTGTGTCTATTGTTCAGGTTCTCCTGGGCACCCCAAGATTTTGTATTTGCTTTCAACCGTTTCTACATACAATTCAATTTTCTGATCGAAATCGGATAAGTACTTCACCTCTTATGGAATATTGCAGTCCTAGGATAGAATCAAAGTCTATGGATCATGTGGTGTTGCGATCCGATAAGGTTCTTAAATGTGACACTCTTATAAAAAATGAATTTATTTTTTCTCGGGGTGAAAATCAGAATAATGAAAAACGATTTCCTTGAATGGAACCAAGTTCAATGAGATCTCTCTTCATCTTTGTTGCTTAATATTTTCAAAATAATATAATATATTATTATTTATATATTTTATAAATAAAAAAAAGTATATACCCATTAAGCGCTAAGAATATGGATAGGTCAAGTGTCTAGTCGAATAACTGTATTCAATGATGCCACAGTCTCTGGTAGTGTATATACATGTGCGTCTTTTGTTTAGAAATGGATTTGGTTACCATTATTTTTATTAAAGAGGAGTACATTTTCTTTCAGCGTACATACACGTACATTTTTGTGGCCGGAAACTCTGTTTTCAGCTCTCGAAATCTTTTCCTTACTAGATTTCCGCAAAAGCCACTGATTTAACACCTGAAAAAGTTATGTGGTCGTCCTCGAAACCCCGATTATGTGGTCTAAAATGGTCAGAAAATCCAGCTTCAAACTCAAGGCAACAGTCTCTGGTCAGAAAAACCTTACCAAAAACTTTAATTTTTTGATGATTTTGTTTTTTTTGTTGAACTTTTATTTTCACAGCATTATTCTGAGCCCCGAACAAACAGATTCCAAATCTGATAAAACAAATTATCATTTAATCGCCTTTGGTCGAATGAAACACTTTGGACTACTTTGGGTGACCTTGGAAGTTGAAAAACTAGAATTTGAAAGTGAGGGGAAAGTGGACGTCCCAAATCAAGGAAAATATTTGGAACGTTCCGATTGAAATCTTTTAACGATTTCAGTTGATTTACGTTAATTTGTGGTGTAAAGATGATAGTTTCGATTTGAAACTTATCCAGATTGCTGTGAAATGTAAGGCAATCACATTTCCTCATTCACTATTTTATAAGGACATGACAAAATTTCATTCAAAAATGTGCAAACAACAAACCAGTAATGACCAGTTTTCCGATATCACCGTCCATTTTCACCTGGACGTGAATACAATTCGACTATGATTCACTTAATCCGAGTCTAAATCTTTGGATTCCTAATCATGAGCCTATCCATTCCTCTAATGCTTCCATCAGTTTATCACACTGCATTTTTTCTTTGTTACTTTCTTTTGATTCTAATCTAGACTAGATTTCTGAATATCACAATATAAGTCTTTTCAAATGGTTAAATTGGGGGTTTTTGGGCATTTCAAAATGTTTGATTAAATTGGTTTCAAGTGCTATTAAACTGTTAAAGATTATATTTGAAACAATAGAATTGGTTTTGAAGGTGACAGTTCATTCAAATAAAAACTTTTTTTGAAATTAGGGAAATTTTTTCTTGATTTTGTGCTTTTACTCTCTGCGAGTGTGAAGAAATTACTTAAACCCGTTCACTTCAGAAGTGAAGTATTCTTCAAGTTCAATGGGTTTCAGCTTAGAATAAATGCTTATGTTGTTATATTTTTCCAAATAAAACTCCATAATTCGATGTACAAATTAATACGGACGTGATCCTTTGAGTAAAGGTTTTTAAATTGATGCTATGCTACCGCGAAGTTTGCACGGTTCAGAGCACGCAAAAAGAGCTTCATTGCGGCGGCTTGACACGAAAAAGGTATGAAAGCCAATAAAGTTAATGATGGACAAAGTGTTTTTGGACATATAGTTATGACATGATTAAAATTATAAGCTTGTTGACATAGAATCAACACGTTGCAACGGTGGATTTTCTTTCTTGGAACAATTTTAAATTATCAAAGTGGCCGCTGTTAATTTTCACATGGAACCGCCGGTAGCCAGATAATTTTTAGGTATGCCGGAGACCGCCAAAAGATGTCGATCCTTTGTTAGATGGATAGACACCGTATTTTATTAATCGGAAGAGCTCGAAACGATTTGGCGATCTTGTGCGACGTTTTGTAAATTTGCAGTCTACTTCAATCTTTTTTCAATGTGAAACAAAAGAATAATTTACGACAAATACGATTCTACATGAGTAATCAGGAATATCAACAATCAATCTCCTTCAAAGAAGGATGGTAAACAGAGTTTCAAGAGCACAATTTGGTATTTTCATCCCCAGAGGAATCGGTATTCATAAGAAGTTCAAGATAAGAGTGTAACAGCTGAACTAGGCTGATAAAAATTATACTTATGTATGGGAAAAGAGGAACAAGGTGTCGTAATTTTACGGTATTTGTGGCAACCGATGCTCAGTGTTGCACTCTTATCTGGTCGCTTATGTTAAGAGATAGAGGATGTTGGTGATCAAAATGACGTCACATCTCAAACTTGTCTCCAACACATTTCGTCTCCATGATTCGTCACGATTATAGACTTAGCCACATT
>SCLD01100074.1:0-10578 GCA_004367895.1 Oikopleura longicauda | reverse complement strand
AGGATGTCTCGAACCTACTCCATATACAGTGGTGATCGAATTTGGCAATACACTTGTTACAAGCACGGCAATGTTTGCTTTTCTGCCCACTTAATATACAGAATTAATAAAATATGAATTAACCGGAAGTAGAATGAAGTTAAAACCGGAAATGGTGCTTGACTCCTATCTGTGAGATTTTGAGAATATCAGGGAGCGTCATTTCCGGAAAAAAATCTAATTTTGCAATTTAAATTTTAAGGGTACTTCAGACCCAAACCATTTTATTTTTTTAATCAATGTCGGAAAGATTCGGATCCAGCCATGCAACGTTTCTGAAATGGAACGATGAATTTCTAGATCGACCAAGAATCGATTGAAGATGGCGTCATTCTATTTCAGAGTCGTTCTATGTCGGATCCGAATCTTTTCGACATTGATTTCGAAAATAAAATGGCTTGGGTCTGTTTCAGTATTGATTTTTGTCCGGAAATGACACTTAATAAACTCCTGGAAATTGTATTTTTCTCGTCTGAAATATGTAAGCATATATCGGTTTATATTAAGATATGATAAATCAACCGTTACATGATGGGCTGATATTGACCGATATATGTAATTTTCGAAAATATTATTTCCACAGAAATATGTCATAAATATGCATTTTTTTTAACAAAATATGTGGTAATATGACTACATAAATTCATATATCGGTAAAAATATAAATTTCGAAAAAAATATATTGGTCAATATATTGGTCAATATTAGCCTATCATATATCGGTCAATATACCATATTTAAATAATAATTACCGATATATAAAGACATATATTCTGCCCTCAATAAAAACTCTGACCGGAAGTACTTCCGGTTTACTTACACATGACATTGGCAAATTTGGCAGTAGTAATTTTTGATAACATGATTTCCATCAGTTTTATCGAATTTTGATTTTTTGCAGTTATCATATTTAACAGCGACCTCGCGTGGATCTGATGAGGCAGCAAGAAAATGGAAAATGAAATGAAATATTGTTACGACAAGCAGTATTGCGGAAAATAGAACGGGACTGTATCATGTTTTATAAAAAAAAAGTGGGGTGCGTCTTCCCGATGGCCATTTGGTCCGAATTCCGCATGAGAGCCAGTCAGGGTTTTGAATGAGCACTAGTACCAGGCAATAAATAGTGCCTTAGTACTTAAGTCCCTAGGCACTTTAATGTTAGTTCTTTGTGCTTGATACTACGAAAAACCACTAGGACCGTTCACTTTGAAACTTACTCGAATTTTTCAATCGGGCACTAAAAAGTACCAAGGCATTTTAGTGCTTTTTAGTGCTTAGTGCTAAGGCACTGAAATAAAGCACTTGCACTAAGACGTTTTGAGAGGAGGCACTAAAAATGGCACTAGCACTAAGCAACTTTTACACTGTTCGGAGCTCTGCGGCTCGTCCCGTACAGATACCATGAAAACGCCCTAAGTCAGGGCCCCTAACCCTTAAAGGCAAATCCTGGAAAACTCATTTATTTTTTTTAATTCCACTTTTCGGATACTGAATCGGCCCGATTTCTTAAAATATTATCCATCTTTGAAAATTCTGGACTAGTCTGGACTAGTTCTCCGAAATGTTGGATGAGATTCCCAGACAGACTAGGCCGCCCAAAAACTGAGTTTAAAAAAAAGATTGGAAGAGTTTTCCAGGATTTTTCAGTAACCGTTATTGGTAAATCACGGAAACAAAATTCAAAAGTTCAGAATTGAATTTTTAGAACGTCACTGAGCATGAGAAATAGAAACAAAAACCAAACAGGTGACGTCACTTGCGGAACAAAATTTATGGATTTTGTTTCCGTGAAAAATGTTGGGTGTTATTCTCAAAATTTGGCGGGTTAATTTCAGTTTTTTTAAACATGTTCCTTGTTAGATTTGGAATATAAACAATATTTGTGATTGTGACTGTAATAAGTATCAGTGACCATGTGATTATTTGATAACCATTTAACGGTTCTGTAAATCCGTTTTTTCTTACAAAACTCTGATTTGACATGATCTCTGGAATATTTTTTTTTCAAATTTTTCGTCAAAAATTCGACCAAAAAATTTAAACTTTTTTTCAACTTTTTCTGAACCCTGTTTTTTGTTTTAGCTCAGACTTAGAAAGGGAGGAAAGTGAGATTTCAGGTTCACAAGAAAAGTATTAAATATTTAAATAGTTTTAGATGGTCCGGTTCTAGTTTGGAAAAGGGCTCTAGTGGTTCCTAAATCGGAAGACACTTTGTAGAGGTGCGATTCAGACTAACTTTCAAGAATCGAACAACTGATTTTCATAGTGATGCTCGAATCACGATCTCTCATTGTTCAATTTCTTACCAACTAATCACTGACTCTGACACACATTATGTGACATAAATTGAACGGGTTTTCTGGCAATTATTTCAGGCTTAAGCGAGACCTTGATTAATCTTTGTTTTCTTAACAAGGGCATGATTCTGAGGGATTTTTTGGAAAGTTTCTGCGGCGACTGGAAAAAGTTTCCAAGAAACCCATCTCAGTCTATATCCGGTATTTTCTAATTTTAATTTTTGTCTTGAAATCTCCAATTATGGGAAGAGTCATGCCCCAAAATACTCAAAAATGACCCTTCGCAAAGTTTTTCCAGATACCCACCTGAGTTAAAATTATGTACAAAATAATATGACTAGAAAAATTGGCCTAAAAATTGTGATTTCAACCAAAATTTGAATTTGGACAGACCCTCTCCGAAAAATTAGGAATTTTCGATTTTTCGGCCAAATTTTTGTACACTTTCATTCCTAAATTTCGGCGAACCAGGGTATCTTTTTTTTTATTTTTCGAGTTTTTTTTTGCAAATAAATCTGAATGTTGCAAGAGTGCTCATTGAGAATCTACAAAATACTGTATAAATCTTCGCACTTGTTTCTTCCCAAAGACTGGAAAAAGAAATCTCGGAAGGATGTTGTACATCCGGTTAAAGATCAAACTATATTTCTCTTTGTAGTCAGACGCAGAGTTGAGCGGCCTTGCACGATTATTCTATCAAGCGAACATAAATTTAACAACATCATAGACTGAATTTAATCGACATGCATACATTTCCGACATGTTCACGAATACTACTACCTCAATGATCGACAAATGTTTTAAGATGACTCGGACATTTACACTGATATTTGAATGTCACATTTCTTCAATCTTGTATGTTGACGGTACACAAGTGAGACGAATTGCATTTTATAAGGGGGACACATAAGAGTTCAACATCTTCTATATTAAAATCCATAATCTCAAATCCACGGTAGTTGGTCACAGAAGAATCACTTCGGAACTCGAAAGTGATTTCGCTATCGTACAAAGAATACCAGGAATTTGAACTGCTCAGATAACCACTATATTTGCGATATTCATAGTTGTTGACACCATAAAATGCAACATAATCGTGGGTTGTTTCAGTTTCAAATGATTTTCTTTTCCAATATGCACGCATATCATCTGGACACTTGAATCGAGCCCAACATTGTTGATTATTTATATATCCTTCTTCATACGATGATAATTTTTGAATTTTTGATCTTATTTGACGAACAGGCTTGTAGTTATCATAATAATGACCTTCAACGATTGAGTGATCACACAACTGTTCTTCAAAAAAAGTTTATTTTCAACTAAGCGAACATTGAGTTTAGTTTAAAAAGATTTTATTGCGTATCAAACGCTATTTTAAACTTGCACTGGTTGGTTTCAGACTTTATTCCGAGAAAAAATGAAAAATTTGAATTAAGACAATCCGACTTAATATTCTGAATAAGCATAAAAAATAAGCCCTTACAATTTTGAGTCCTACATCCAATGCGTAATTGGAGATATTAGCAGGAAAAAAAGATAAGTTACCAATGGCAAAAATTTATCCCAATACAAAAATTTATATTTTGTTTAAAAAATCAACCGATATGGGTATTATTAGAACCGCAATTTAATGAATAAAGAATCTGTGTATAGTTTTGACTTTTTAAATTCAAACTTTTAACTGTTTTTCTGAAATAGGTCCGAAACCAACCACTAGACAATTCGTACAAAAATAACTTATCCAGCATAACTGATGCTGAGTGCAACTAAATTTCGAATCGATTGGAAGATTTGTTCAAGTAGCAGATGGCATTTAAATGCAACAAGAAATTTGGAAGCTCAATTCCGGAATAAAATAATGTTTATTTTGGATATTTTGAACATCATGAGGTAAAGTCATTTTTAATCAAATTCAACTTTGACGTAAAAAATAAGGACTCATGTTCG
Source organism: Oikopleura longicauda (assembly GCA_004367895.1). Taxonomy (NCBI): domain Eukaryota; kingdom Metazoa; phylum Chordata; class Appendicularia; order Copelata; family Oikopleuridae; genus Oikopleura; species Oikopleura longicauda. The sequence continues at coordinate 6,289 of SCLD01100074.1, read as the reverse complement.
AAGTTCCTAAAAATTGCTATTTGAATTTCAGAGCTGGTACACACAACACTCATAATGACTTACTTGAGTTAATATTCGAATAAATTGTGGTGCTATAGCGCTGATTGTTTTCGCAATCCTCCATTGGTCTTGGACTAAATGGTTCAGTATTTGCACACCAACATTTATTGTTCCCCCAGCCAAAATATTGAAACTCTTGGATTTTACTCAAAGAATCGGGACGTGCAGTCGTATAGTATCTATCGGTTGTATAGTATCCTTCGGTAATATTAGTTGTATCGGCTCAGTTTATGTTCACAAATCAATCCACTTTGACTTTTATATGGCCCACAAGATAAAAGATTATTTGTGAACTATCCTTTGTTTGCCTCGTCAATGATTCCAGTTTTTCCTGATTGAACATTCATACAAAATTCGGAACAGTATACTATATGAGTATCATTACTATTATAATAACTTCGTGAGTGAACATAGATTTCTCCGCCATTTCTTGGTTCTCTCGAATCAACACATTCACCATTGTATGTTGAACCTTAAAGCAGTTTTAATAAGCTTTAAACTGATAATTGGTACGCTTGTGCCAAAGGTCTCAAAACCATACATCAGAAGTATGTTCAGCGAGTACACAAATTAAACAAAAAATACAACATTTGACATGTCTTATGACATATCATGAAGAAATATCATAAAATCCGTATCATAAAACTTAAAAACTCACCTACTGTTTCCAAAACACCGAGATATTCAAGCCCATAAACCGGATCTGTAATATTCAAAGCAAGATCACAATCAAAACCTTTGCAGGGACAACCATTTAGACAGTGATCCATACATGGGCAATCCTAAACAAAATAATGTAAAATATCTGACACATTAACTAAGGACCTGATCCTAAAGTGAGTCCAAGGTGATTTTTGTATCAGGCCTTGACGGATCAGACGGTCCTCGACGGTCGGTCGGATGAACAGATCTTTGAGCTTAGATCGTCCACCATTTGTCGGATTTGAACGACGTACCATCATATTTTCTCATGAGCGGACGGAGAGGGGCCGTTCACTTCACAGATTAATTTGAATTGGCCATTTAAACTTCCTTATGTGGACGGAGTTGGACGATGGTCTATCCATTTAGGCGTACCCATGATATTACTAACCTTTGCATTGTAGTGATAAAAAACTAGACATTCATTTTCACATGTTTCATCGAATGAGCATTTCTGCAAACATGAATCAAGTTTTTCAGTGTTCAAGGCCTTGCATACGTTATGCTCTTTCTCGAAACGAGTCTCGCAGCTTTGACAGTATTGACTTTCATATGTGCATGGACAACCATTATAACATCCGGGATAACAAGGACACTGATCGGTACAACTCGCATAATCACGTGAGCATTGACGAATACAGTCTTGTTCAGGGATTTACCAACACAAACGAACACCGACCATAAAAATGACCGAATAACCAGACCTGTTATCGAACTCTACGCGTTAGTTATAGGGGGCGCCAGGTGATACTGTATTTTTTATACAAAGGGGACCAGGTGAAACTGTACGAAAAAAAAATAAAAGGGACCAGGTGAAAACGTACGAAAAAAAATAAAAGGGGTCAAGTGAAACTGTACGATAATTACTAAAGGTGACCAGGTGAAACTGTACCAAAAAAAACTAAAGACCAGTTGAAACCGTTTTTGTCCATATATAACGCTCCGCAACGTTCACAAAATGTCCAAGATTGTCTGGTATCTTTTTATCCCTGGTCTTGATTGCCACCACAGTAATAAATGCAATTAGCTTGAGCTGCTATGCAATCGTCTTCACAAGCGGATGCAGCACCCTCTGTCGGACATTGGGGGTTGTAATTCCAGCTGCTTGATTTCTCTATCGTCACACAGGCGAAAAGGGGTATAAAAAATAAGAATTTCATATTCAGACTCTGAATTTCAAAAGAAAATTGAGAGAATGGATCAAAACGATCGATTTTTCCGTATTTACGTCAAAAATTTCACACATAATTTATGGGACATATTTATGTGACATATTAATGTGACATATTTATGTGACATTGATAACAAGATTCAAAAGAAATTTAAATAGATTAATGGACATCAAGTCCATTCATAATTTCCTAAAATATAATTTGGAAATATTTGATCAGTTGCGCATTTTTTTACTCGATGCTTGTTCTTTACTCACACTTTAGTGCCATGACAACCGGTAGTAAAATACCAATTTCGGTAACTAAAGACAATCAGAACTATCCCATCAAAGTAAATCCTGGACCTTTAACTCGACTGAAATTAATAATTAACGTCATTTACGGTTCACAAAAAAAATCCGTCTAAAAATTCCGTCTAAGATCAACCCAAAAAAACATTGTACAAAAAATGAGTACTTAAATGCCCAAAAAGGGCAAATATTAATCATTTAACAGTCAAATTACAAAAAGATTGCCGGAGGACACGAACATTCAGACTAACACGAATTAAAATATCATTAAAAAACGTAATTGACCAGCAATCAATCCGGTTAAGCGTTAACCATTAGTATTCGAATGCAAAACTGTATCCTTCATTTTGCATCCATTTTCAACAAATTGGATATCCGATTTTAAAAATCTCCAATATTTCAAACAATAAAGCGGTGTGCGTCTCCTCGATGGTCATTTGGCCCGAATCCGCGTTGGGTAGTATAAAGACGACGAGGTGAAAGTAATCGTAAAGTTTCTGATCAGTTTCCGACTCTAAATTATGACAACAGTGGTTTGCACCCATATCATAGAAATTTAGTTGAGGACTTTGCTATAGTGGGGGACCAGGTGATACTGTACTTTTTTATATAAAGTGAACCAGGTGAAACTGTAAGAATTTTGGAATGTTCAACGTTTTTCTGCTCTTACGTATGCATACGTAGATTAACCCACGACCATGTTATGCTTACCAAAATGATCAGTAGATAATTCTCTTTCGAACAAACCAATCAGAAATTTGGTACCAAGGACCTAGGTGCTTGACGGCGCTCGAAAACTTTCGTCATTTTAAAAATCTCTTACGGTTTGACCTGGTCTGCATAACTTTTTTCGTACAGTTTCATCTGGTTTTTCTCGGAAATGGTTTATCACATGATAAAAAGTGATGATCGAAAATCGCGTTTTAATTGACAAAAAATTATTTCGCATTATTTCGATGTGAAATTGTCAAATTACTAATTTTTTGACCTTGAACCCTTCTTGGCAACATTTTGGTGTATCACCGTGCGTGTTTGGCGGCAACAAAATCCAGTTTATGGAAAAAAAGTGAATTATGTTTCCGTGATTTGCCTTTGAGAGTTAAATCGGCCTATACCTAGGAATGGCAGTGCCGAAGGCACTGTACAGATAGGTGCCTTCAATTAGATTGAAACCTTTTAACCTCACTAAACTTGACCCAAGTAACAACCTACGACTTTCAGAATTTCACTTTGGTTACACCTAGTGGTCAAATTTTTCGGCCATTAGTAATTCATTTGCCCTAGAGTGGCCTCAAATAGTCTGAAAATACCTTAAAAATACCTATAAATGACTAAGAATTATCCATGTAATCCATAACTAAGGATTTTGGGCGAATTTATTTGTATATCAGAAAAATTTTCCGGATTTTTGACCAAGAAGGCATTTACAAAAGGTTGAAAACATATCTTTCCGGATCGACCCGGATGAGATTTTGGTATCGAAATGTGCGCAAAAACCAAAGCTACGAGTCGTAGCCTACGACATGATTATAAATATTCTAAGAATATTCTGATTCAACCAAAATAGTTTTGATAATTATTTTCGAAATCAAGGCCCAGCAAAAGAGCCATCATGGTTTTTCTTATGACGGCCTTTACATTGATTCGATGGTGATTTACTGTAATATGTACTAAAGCACCTCTGCAAAATCTTCTCTGCGATTTATCTGAAAGTGAGAGTGATCAATATTTATTTTTCAGTTTATTATTTTAATTAAAAGGTTTGCAATACACGTTACTGTTTCATTTAGTGACAGATTAAAGTTTAGGGGGTTCACAGGTGGACATTCTCATTTGTGAACCTATTCATGATGTTGATGGGATTGAGATTCATTTTGAGATAATAAAAAAGTTAAATAGTTATAATAAATTTAACAAATGGGAAAGTGCATTTTAGTTGAAATATTAGTTTTATTATATAATATATAAGTTATATTATATAACATATTAGACGAGTCATAAAAACAACAAAAACTTCAGTAAAATTCACTTAACGAAAATGTTTGGTGAATAAAACGGAGTTTTTTGAATAATCTAATTTATTCATTGAGTAAAAGTGGAACAAGAAGATACATTTTGAGATGGCTAGAAAAAGTTTCCAGAAATCCTGTTGAGTGACAATACGGATATTTAACAATAAAGGTAGTGGCATGAACAAGGTTTAATAATACAAAATTTTTAGTTAACATCACTTCATCAGTGAGAAGAACGAATAATTTCAACCAAAAAGGTTCATTTTAGAAAACTATACAATAATTTTGATATTTTAACATAAGAGTAAAGTTGAGCAAAATTAGTCACGTGACTGAAAATTGTGTGGAAAATTATGAAATGTAAAATAGAGAAAACTAGTTTCTATGATGTATTAATGTTTATGATACATTTTAGTCAAATACAAGTACCAAAATAAATCACGTGGATTCAAAGGTTAATTTGAATATTCTAAGCTTAAGTTAAGTAGTAGTCTTAGTCTCGGCGGATACATTTAATGACAAGAACATTACGTAAAATCAGATATGTTTTAGCGTTTTCCTTTCATAACTTATGAAATTATAGGGGGTACCAGATGAGACTGTGTCACTTGGTCTAGGAACCATAGACTAGTGTTGAACCACATGAGAGTGCACCGCTTTACATATTAAATCATATGAAAACGATGCACTCTGATGTGGTTTTACCCTAGACAGAGCACTACAAAAAAATGTGTCAAGTCTCCTATATGTAGAGCTTAACTTTATGATACATTTTTGTCCAATACTAGTACGAAAATAATAAACGATAATACAGTATAGTAACGTGAATTCAAAGGTCGATTCGAATGCTCAAGGAACCTATAGCAGATACATTTAAGAACAAGTAAGTTACGTTAAATTTGACATTTTCAGCGTTTTAACTTTCATAAGTTATGAAGTTATAAGAAAATCAAGGTTATTTCAAATGCAAGGAAGATATAAAATTAGATTCATTGGAGAATATGTAACATACATTTGAAAAATCGGAAATATAGTTTGATATAATTTAACGAAATAAAAAGGGATTTCCTGTCTTAATTTCAGTGCATTGGCAAAAGAGTGACCTCCAGATATTCAGTAATTTCAATAATATGATTCTGCTCCAGAGCGCCACCATGCGAGTAGAAACAGACATTATTTGTGATTGAATAGAAAAATGGCATAATTCAGTTTTTTTTCTTCGATTTTTCGAAGCGCAAATTGTGCATACATATTTCTCTTCAAATTGAACTAAAAACCATATTCTCGACAAATTTATTTACCAGATTTTTCTGTCAGCTTTCCAAAAACTTGATTCATTTCTATGTCTTGAATTCCAAAAAAAATGATGGCGTTTGAAAGTTGATGCATGATATCATTTTGTTTTCTAGCCTCAAGTCAAAACGTCGATTTCACATGAACTAGTTCTTTGACATTCATCATCATAGCTTTCAACGACTTGTCACATGACTTTGGAACATTGAATTTCATGACTTCAAAGTAAATCGCCTGAAACGAAATCTTTAACAGTCACATTGCGAGCGTGCTCAATCTCGCCACTTCGAATTATTTCTCTTCAACCGATGAATTTGATTCTGCGAAAACTACAAGTCATAGAGCCATTTCCGGTGGAGCGGACTCACTAATTGCGATTTCCGGTTTGAGTGGATAGCCCAAAAAATTGAGAAATTTGGTTTCAGGGTGAGTTCCTCGAAGAATAGCTGGGATATGAGACTATGAATATAACAGCCTATTGGTTCTGTAGAACCAGCTCGTATGACTGTTAACGCTTACTGACAAATAAACCTGAGCATGACCCGGAAATGTACCCTGATATGACTCAGCACGATTCGATGAAAACTTCAAGGCTTAGTCAGCATCCTTAAAGTGATTTCAAAAAAATCTCTATCATTTGTGCCATTATTGTAATAAACATACAACTTTTAGGTACTTTCATGGGGGTGTAGCTCAAATGGTAGAGCGCTCGCTTAGCATGTGAGAGGTACCGGGATCGATACCCGGCATCTCCAAACTT
>SCLD01100063.1:0-32187 GCA_004367895.1 Oikopleura longicauda | reverse complement strand
TGGCGAGATTTGTTTAGCCATTCCATTTTTTGAAGATTTGTTCGTAAGGACTTGTTGGAATTGATATCATGCTGAATTATATCAAATGGCAATAGTTGCTGAAATCGCGTATTTTTATCGACTTCAAGATTTCTGATGTTTTTGTACACATTTATCATCGACAGTTCATTTTTTTTAATTCGTCGAACAGCGCGAACACCTGTTCCGAAGGCTGTTCGGTGGAGCCTGCTTTTCGGGATGTTTGATAAAAATTCTCGTGTACATTCATAAACATCAATGTCAATAATCGTTTTCTAATTCATGCTCTAGATTTTCAAAATGCTCCCAGTTTACCCTCAAGCAAAACAAAGCTATTTTCAGTGATTTAAACAGGACTTTTAAGGATACATAAGCCATATGAGAATTTTGCAAAATTACCAAACTAAATATTGGAACATACTAATTCGAGGTCAGGGAATTCGAAAATGACCATGAAAATTCGCTATGGCGTCATCTGAGAGTGTTACGTAATAACCGATTTTCGCTATTTTTCGCAAATTTGACCATAAGTATGCCAACTAAACAAGCTGGAGAAACTTAAATGGAAAATTCATCGATTTAATTATTATTACGTAATAGAATACTCGTTACGTAATAGCAAAAATCATAATTCTACCACTTTTTCAACTTCGAACATGGTTTTAGTACTAAATGAAACCTTCTGAGTCCGAAAATGAAATTCAAAATTGTATTGTTCGAGTGATATTTTAACATTCAAAATTGAATTTTTCATCCCCAAAAATCTATGAAATAGTTCAAAACCTTGAAATTCATCGAAATCGGGTTGTACAGGACGAAACGTACTATGACACAACTTGGTTATGCGATATTAGCCTAAAAGTATAAGTGAAAACGGATTTACAATGTTTACTATGTATAGGTAGCAACGAAGATGTACGACACATTTTGTGTCACATTTTGTCATCATATTCGTGTTCACAGGCACCGAAAACCCTAAAAACCTCTCTGATACGAGTAAAAGTATAGGTGGAAACGAAAATCGATTTTGAAAGATATCCAAGAAAATGTTGCGTTTATTTCCGCAAAAAATAAAGTTAATATTTTAAACAGGTTAAATTGGCGTGGTTGACCGCGGTGAACCATGAAGATAGATAGTTGTTACAGCATATTCAAATATACACAAAGCAGCTCTGACAGTGGCGTGATTTCTGATTCGTTGACCAATCATCACACTGAAACCCTTGTATCTCTATCACAATCAGATTCAATTTCTTCAACTTTTGCAATTGCGGTTGGATCGCTATCTTCGGTGGCTAGACTGAATCTCTTTTCGTTTTCATCATTAGTTTTAGAGCTCAGATCAAGTGCACCACCTGGCGTTTCCAAATTTTTCAGATTTTGTAAATTCGAGTGGACTTTGAGCAAATCGAGAGTCGCCGCATTTGATTTAAGTGAAGCTGCCAGCGTTGAAGCAACTGTCGTATTCAATAGACCAAGATTTGGCTGAGAAAGTACACTTGCTGTTTGAAACCCACTAAAAATAATTGTTTATTTATTTGGAAAAAAAAATATTTACTCATTTGAGAAAATAAGATCAACTCACCTAATAGCCATCATAGCTCTGAGTAAAAGCTCTTGTGTAGGCTGTAAACTTTGCGTTGGTGAGGAGGATCGTGGTGAATTTGAGTTTATTGAGTCTGGGGAAGAGCGATTTTTGCAATAACTGGCTTTGTGTGCATTATAATGTTTTTTAGAATCAAATCCAATTTTACAATCGTGACATGGGAAAGTTTTTTGTGTCCAATCTGAGGATTCTTCGGTATCAAAAAGCGTTCGATTTTTTGTTCGTTCCTGAAATATGGTTAACTCGAATTCAAAATCACCATGATTTCACCCAAGAGTAAATTCAAACCAGAAAGCTAACCTTATTTACCAATTTCAATTCTTCTCTTTCGCGTTGCTTTTCGGCTCTAGCAGCTTGAATAGCTTCAACATTAGCGTGTCGACTCTCACAATAGTTTTCTTTGTGAACTTTGTAGGTTTCAATTTTTTTGAATGAAATATTGCATTTTTCGCAGTGAAGTTCAGTTTCTCCAGATCTCAATGCAGCCGATAGCGCCTCTGGTGACATGTTACGTGACGGCGAACTAGGAGAGCCACCAGGTGGTTCAAGTTTAGATTTTTTGTTGTTAGGTTGAAATATGTCAGAGAGCTTTATTTGAATTCAAAACGGAAAATTCTTTAGACACTGTATTTACAGTATTTTTACACCATGTGGTCCAGAAGGTCAAATCTAATCAACCAATGATAATTAGCCGTTTGAGTGTTTTTTCATCTCGTCCTAACCCTTTTTGGGTAATCGGTCCCAGCCATTGGTTGGCGAGTGATAAAGCGACCGTATCTGGATGGTGCAGCTTTAAGGTGTGAGATAAAAACTCACTCCACCACCGCCACCCCTTATCGATAACAATCCAAAGCACTCTATTCGGCATGAGATTTCATACTCAAGATGCTATATCGATATCGTGACGGCCTCCTTTTAGTTTTCCCATACAAAGTCTGTTATCGTGTAACTATCATTTGGTATCACTGATTTGCCTATTTTACGGTGCACCATTTTTGTTTTTAAATCAAAAAATGTTATGACTACCGTAAGCTTTATTAAAAAACTCCATAGTCAACTAAAATACCGGTCTTACAAAGAGATGGTTTATCATAGTGTCTAGTGTCTTTCTTATCAGGAAGCCCGAACCTTGAGCACATGCTGAGTTGAAAGCATTATCAGCGCTACTGACACCATCATCGCTATTATCGTTATTTTTACACCTTTAATCACACTTCCCTTATCCCGGAGAAGTGGTGTACTTCAAATCTCTAAGGGTCGGCCCTATCTCGCAAGGCATATCTTTTAAGGGTATCTCGGGTATATGTCAGTTGAATATCGGACGTAAAATGTTAAGGGTAGTGAAAACAATATAAAAATCGATAAGAACTCAAGTTATAACTTATAAAGATATGTCCATTTTGAATTCAATCCCTTGGTGGAGATGACCGCTTAAGATTTTCCTTAAGCAGCCCATTTGTCGAGGTTACTTTTCCGTTTTCAATTTTGTTGCCACCCAATGAATAGTTCATTGCAGTTGCCATTGGATTAATTTTTGCATGGAATTTTTGTGCACATTGAAACCATCTGATATGATTGTCAAAAAGGGCCCGGTCACTGAATTCAGCTTCACAGTAACAGACATAGAAACGCATTTTTGAGTTCTTCAAACAAAGCTTCAGGTGCTCCTGAAGACTTTTTATATCATCCTGCATCACGCCACATTCAATACATTTTAGCTGTTGCGGACAAATTTTAAATCCTTTTCTTTTATTTGGTTCGATATTGGATATTGAAACACTTTATTATTTATTTTTTTGGGAAAACTCAATATTTTAATTTCAACAATAAATTTGTGAACCTGTTCCTTTCAATGATTTTATCTGAATCTAAATTATCCGATTTGACCATATGAGTTTCTAGGTGTTTACCGACATCTGCAAATATCTGAGCCGCTAGTTTTGGGCTTGGATTTTTGTCTTTTTCTGCCATTAATCCTAAAATATTTTAGTAAGGGCACTTTGATAAATAAAAAAACTGTTTTGTATGGGCTGGAACGTAGAATGATTCTTACCAGAAACCCAGTCACATTCAAGACATTGCCCCTTCTTCATATCAACATGTTCCAACAAATGCTTTTGCATAAGCCACTGTGAATCTTTTTTCACACCGCAAATCGTGCAATATCTCGTTTGATCCTTAAAAAAATCATTAATACGCCATTCCCAGTATCATTTGTTTTTTCAGCTGCTTGCAATTGATTGTTATTGATTGCTTACCTGTCCACCAAAACAAAGCCTTCTGTGTGCTTCAAATAGTTCAACTGATCTAAACATTGCTTCACATCTTGTACATTCTGGTAATGGCCCTAAATTATTCATTTTTGCTCGGTTGGTTTGGGTTTCTCTGTCTGTCATTTATTATTTTGGTTTTGGGTATTTCCGATTTTCGATTTTTCGTTTTTCTCCTCAACTGAGCGCTGCCTCTTTATCGTCTCCAAGAGAGGACTTCTTTCAATTGAAGAAATCTTCTTCCGCTCCCTCCCTCACTCTGATAATCTCTCCTATACAAGCTAGAGCCCAGGCCCCTATCGTCGACCTCTTTTGTATTGGATATCTAGGGTTATCATATCCGATAAACTCAATTTCTCAATGTAAACCCAGTCTGCTGATACCAGCTGATATCCTAAAATGAACAGATCCCCCTCGAAAAAAAAAGATTCAGGTCGGCTAGTATCATTCTTGTCGGAGATGATATTTGAAAATCGAAATATCTCCGGGTCATAAATCGTAATGATACGATTTGACCTACAGGAAATCATACAGTATAAAGTCTATTTGCTTGATCTACTGATCGAGACCGATATCAGCTGATAAACCACCCTAGCTTCACGTGTTTATGATATGAATTCTAAATAAAATATGCTGGAGTAAGCACAAGCTATAGTATGCTTCGTTATGTCGATAAATGCTGTATGACCTTACGTTATCAGCTGACTAATCGCTCTTATAATAATCCACAGAGGAAAATTCATATCTAAATTTACTTCCATTTTTAAGCTACAAAGGAAAAACTTTTTACCAGTATCAAAAATGAATCTAAAACCAGAGTTCAAAATGTATTGATGGTAACATTGGGTCCTAAAATTAAACCTGCGTTCTATCCTTCAATAATAGTTTGACCTGTAGTTATTTCAGAATACGTCCAAGGGGTCGTCTCAATGTTTCAAAACTGTCCGGTTTTGATATTTTGATTGACAATTTCGAAGATAGAACTCAAATAGAATAAAAGTTTGATTTCTTGAAAGGAGGAATTCATATGACAAAATAATTATTGATATATAATTGATAGACTACAAATAAAAACTAACTTAACTGATATGATTTACCAAAATGTTTGCTCAAATAGAGATAATATTATTCCAGAGGTCATGAAGTTGTCTCTTTAAAAGGACACACTATCAGCTACAATCAGACCAAATCGTCAAACTGGCTGACGGCTTTGATTGATGCTCAACACAGTAAGGATTGAGTAATGTTATCATAACTGTAGATTCCCAATTAAAAACCGGAAATAAAAAAACAATTCTGTTTACGCTTAAAACTTACCAGGAGTTTGATATTTTAAATTATTCTGCGGAATGATTCGTTGTGGCGTTCTGAAATAATAATAAGTGTGGGTTAACTGTATATCGGTGGGTTTATGGTGCTGAGTATCAAAATATCATATTCAACTCCCGCCGAGAAAAGTGTCATGTCAGGCGGTTATCAATTTTATCATTTCTGGAACACCTGGCATTCGATAAGAAGCTGGTTGCGCACCGATAAAAACTTCCAAAAAAATTAATGATTTATCATGTCCCCTCTTTCCTAGTTCTTTCTAGATATGCCGCAGTGTGATATGGTCGCCGCCGATCTCCCGCTGAGCATATGACACCCCGACTACTTCTTATCACAACCTAGCATAACTTATAATTAAGGGTCCGAGTAAACTCTAACTCGAGTGATTCGTAGAAAATTTGAAGTTGAACAGTTACTTACCTTTCTGGCGCTCTGTAGTTTAACATTTTGGTTTTCAAGGGTACTGCGTCATGATTTTCTTTGTTATCCGGTTCGTCCATTTGCTCTGTCTTTACTCCAATATCGATTACTTAAAATAGATAAATAAATTATTATGGAATTCATTATCATTTTACGATGAATCGAAGGACACAAAATCAGTTTTTTGTTCCCACAATTTAGTCGCAATTTCAAAACCTCGATAATCGTCAATGGGTATCAGAAGATTAAAAACTTGAAGTCTTACTTCAAGAGATGAGATTCATATAGTTTGTATGGGAGTCACATCCGACCCCATTGGCTAGATATTGAGCCAATCAAATCCGATAAAAATGATGGCATAACATTCAAAGTGACCTCAGAATTCATTTCAGAAAAATTTAGATCATCTGTAGATAAAATGACTTCTCGTCAGTTCTATTTTATTTCATACAAATGGTATTGATATGATCTTTATCACGTGATACACATGTCTCATATCGTATGATACCCTGAATGCTATCGAATGTTTGATTTTATGAGAACGAGTTCTGCTTATCTTGTGAGAACTACGCGATTATCGTTACAATAATTACGATTTCGATTACGACCTTGAGTCGCCTATACCTGTTTTTCTCAACACCCGCTGAGATAGTTAGATTTTAATCTTTCGACCTAGTGGGCAAACAATGCTTTAATTAGCCGTAGTTCCGTACGCCCTATTCGTGTTCAAGGTCTGAATATACATATTCTTTTAGTGCAAATTACTAGAATATTTCGAACTTATCATTTATTATCATCTTTATACCTCTCAAGTGATAATGTCTGACCGTAGAGGAGTCAAAACCTTATCTGAAGTGAAAAAATCTTGATAAGGTTGAGATATATGGCCCGCGCTCTATAAATAGCGTTGAGTGAGTATGGCCTTACTTATCTCGCGCTCGGCATGAGCTCGATTCGAGGTGAAAATATATTAAAAAAGATTAGATTAAGATCTGATTTAATTGTTTCCCGCTAGGCTTAGATATGGCAGCGATTATGCATTTATATATTAGCAAGGAGGCCGGTATTCTGATCAGTTCTAGATATCCCAGCAGGTGCACTGGATGGAAGTGATTTTTTATATTCGACTATCTCTTTGGTCTCCTGCTGCGTTTTTAACAATAAATATTTTATCGTCATCTTTGAATCACTGATAACGCCAAAACTAAAGACGATAAACAGATTGCCTTGAGTTCAAACGGCGCGCACGATCTCCAACCGAGATCGTTCCTCTCAAGATACCAAATGGAAAAAGTAGAGATAGCCGTTATCAGATTGATTAAATGGAGAGCCTCACCTATCCTTATCGACATTTTGCTTGACATTTTTAGATTTAGTTGATGATTTCAATCTATTAAACTCGGTGGGTCATGAAGGGCGCGAGAATCAAATAGATATACTCGAGGGAGATTCGGTATTAACTACATCTGGGAGCCAGATAAGATCTTTCAGATTTTTCATGAATGTTCATGAATATTATATCGTTATCGGGACTCTTGTTTCGTCTCCCACCGAGCGCGGGTGCAAAAAATTAAGATTTATGATAAGGGAAGGCCAGTGTGTGATAACAAATGATATAATTTCATTCCTGGGTCATTTATCTCACGCCGAGTCCGAATATCATGCCGTGGAATTAACTTCTTATCACACATTGAGATATCGTGTTGTGATGTCCCGCTGTGATCAAGAAGTAAGATTCAGATCTGGAGACTAGAACCGGCTTTAGTCAGTGAGGTAGCACTTGAGTTATCTGTATATTTTCCAACTTATTGATAAGGTCAAAACACCTGGCGCTCTCGGTGTGAAATAAGACTAGAAAGTGGTTTCTAGATACTGCCTCTCGATGCCGATCAGTTAAGACTTTTAAGTGTAAAAATGGTGGGACTGATAAGGGGGAGTTGGTAATTTTTTCAATATCCAGGTGTAATGATAAGAATCAGTCCACTTCGCCATATCAACGAAACGCACACACACCATGACACCGTGCGACATCAAGAGTATACGTACCGTAAAAAATCAGCGTATTTTTGAATTTATTTCTATTTTTATTAAATCTATGAACAGCAATTATTATTACGATGAAATTAATCTGAGGATATTCTCGCCTTTAAAATTGATTTATATCGCCTATATTTATCCTTGAGAATATGGTAGAGTAGCCCTGAAAAAGATTGTATCCAGTTGACATGCGCAAGATATTTTGCTCATTATATCACCTGATAGTGGTCCCGAGGATGCTCTTTAGGCTTTATGGCTCGTTATTAGATATGAAATATCAGTTGTATACTAATGATAACGTTTAGATAAACTTAACCGGAGTCGGCTTCGATTTAAACACCTGATAAGCGACATATACCGTCTTCAAAAGCGTTCATACTAATTGACTAATCATAATGTGTTAGAGCCTCTAGTGACCATTCAAAATAATGATTTTGAATAAGGGAAGACTGAAATAGGGTATCTGATTCATTTAGATCTTATCTATTCCGTCAGAGATTGCTATCTTCTCGAGGCGCGTCGTATAAAAATTCAAAAATGTTTCTCAGCTTATTTCCACGTGGATTCTTAGTCATTCATTGAGTATTTGGACGTCTACCCTGTAGATGTTTTATAGGTTATTGGTATAAGAACTTTATAAAAGGTTTACAAAAATAGGGTATCAAATCATTATACATTTCAAATAGTTTTTTTAGATGGCACGTGATATGGCTTTCGGTTGAAAAGATATTTGCCATTTTTATCATTTATCAGATCTGTCCAGCCGAGCGACTCACAAACAAAAAGAAATTCAAGTTATCAGTTATTTTAATCGTGATATCAAAGTACCTCCACTTCCTTCCCATCTTGAGACGAAAATCTAGATCGAAATCGTCCAAAAGAACATCTAAATCGAAATCTCACATTTGGGTACCTACATTTGTACTACCCACGTGCTTGATGAGTCATCAATGATGACTGTGGGATTATTCCCGGACAATTTTTTTTGAGAAAAAATGTGACCAGCGTATTAACCATGTGATTTATTTTAATCGAGCTTATTTGGTACTTAGCTCTGGAAATTAAAGTCAGTAATGGGTAAAATCTCGCTACACCTGAATCCTTATCAAACTGATAAGTTGAGTTTATCACCAAAAATTTTCCATCGCGATAAAATCGAGTACTAGACGAGGGTACTACTAAACGAGAGAATTTACCAGAACGTTAAAATCAAACTTTTATTTCTAAAGAATCCCTCGTTTCGCAAAAACAAACCGGTTGTTTGACCATATGGTATCTGATGAATTAATTCTTGATTTGCATTTTTTTAGTTTACTTTGTGTCATATCATATGGGCCATATCGACTTGAGCTTGATCCTAAGTTATGGTTTTAAGAATGAATACCGTTTGGAAGAATAGCTCGAGTATAAAAAGTCGAAGTTCCGATTAGTTATCTCGATCAGTATCATCTATCGCGACTCTTTTAGGCTTATCTGTGACGAATACTTTAAAAAGTAACCTGGTGATTAGTTTTGCTCATTTTGATAAGAACCGATCGAGATCACCTTCATTCAAGTATAATCAAGATAAAACACCGACCAAACAACTAAACACTATATCGACATTACCCATATGGAGCCTAACTCATTTTTTGAATGATATGCAATGGTCACGTGTTGATATTTTAAGTATCTAGTTATAGCCTACAAGCCATCCCCACGATGATCAGTTACGAAGGTGGCGCCTCAAAGTCTAGCCACATCGTCTACCGTTAATTTAACCGCCCGAACCGCGGTAAACTTTCTCAGTTTATATAAACCTTCCACATTTGTAGCAAATCATGCATATGTTACTGAGCAAGACTTCAGTATAAAGAAATCCGGTATAAAATACGCTATTTTTTATCAAATACGATGAAATGAAGAATAATTTACCTTTAAAATTTGAATCTTCAAGTTCAAGATGATCTGACGTTAACTCTTTCTCTGAATTCATTTCCGGAATATCGGCTTTATGCTCAGTAAGCTTTTGTTTTTTAGTTTCACTCCTTACTCGAACCGATGAGAGGCCGATCGAGAATTTTTTCTTCCTCCACCACGGCCAGGCGCTAGTCCCTCCCATCAGCAACCGATGGAGGAATCTTTTACGCAACTAATTACCTTATATTAATAGACTGATTACAATCAAACTGATTTGTTGTAGTGACATAAATATTAAATAGTATTAAATAGCAATCATTTATTACCACAAAACATTTGGCCATAAAAAGCTTCTTTAGTATGTGACATACAGTATGTCACACAGAAATGAACAGTTTCCGTTGAAATTTCCTATCAGTTATATTTCGCCTTTCAATTCCTAGAAATTTCATATATTTACCTCAGCGATACCTACGCCCAGATACCTGTGAATAGTTTTATAGTTAAAACTCTATCAGGTTCTGTGTCGGTTCACTCACCCAGATTTTTAAATTTCTAACGGACTTTGATTCCCTCTAAAATTTCAACGTGGTATGAAGTTCAGATCCAAATCCAGTGCCTCATGTGATTTTTCAAATTGTACCCTATCTCAATTTCGGTGTTTTTTCGATTCTTGACATTGATGTTTTGATTTTGCCTTGCCGTTTAAATTATAATTTAGAACATAAGAATTAATGAAAAATGATACCGATTTCTTCTCTAAAGTCGTGAATTTTGGAAACGAAATGTTTAGCCTTTGCGTGGATGTTTGCGTAGGTGGGAACCCTCGGAAAAGGTTATTGCAAATCAGCGACTACTAAAAAATCTTATTTTCTATCTTTACTAGATCGTTGGTTAATTGATTAATATTCTTGTTTTATAAACTCAACCCTTTTAGTAATGTGTGAAGTGAGAAAGTTGTTGAAAATGGTTTTTGAAAGTTGATTGTCAGATAAACTCAATTTAATCCTGATGGTAATCTAATCCAACAATAAATTAAAGATCTCCGATTAGCATCAGAGCCCCGTTTGATAACCATCAACACAAAAATAAAGAAACTCAACGAAAGATCCAGATATTATCGCGCGACATGACAACCTCATTTTATGATTTCCTGGGACATTGATTCAAAATTCACGAAATCTAAGCCAAACCTGAGCCAAACTTGGCTCGATTCACACTTATTTTGACCCCTGATAAGCGGGAAAGGTTAAAAATGAATAACGATTAAGGTTCATATGGGATGACGTCAAGGGAATTGAAGGATTTAATAAAAAAATGACCTTGGAAAATGATACCTTATGACCATACATCGTGTCTAAACTATTTTTGAATTTATTTCGCGATGCAACCACTGCCACTGGTCAGAGTTCAGATATTTAAATATAAAAATGGATTTTTTGCCGTTAAAAAACGTTGATGAATTTGACGAACTCATTGAAGTTCGAGCTGGGGCAACAAAGGGAAGCCCTCGACCCTCATCAGGAAATGGGAAAGAGAGATACGGAAGTTCTATTCGGCGATTAAGTGAAGAAAAGAGATTTCAACCGACAAATCTTTCAAAAAGGATTATTGAAAGACGCGAATCACATGATCGTGTTAGGTTGGTATCAAAATTTTGAGTAGTCAAATATTTCTTCTAGTAGAATTTGTAATTTAAACCAATTGCATTTAAATTCATGATACCAAGAAGATTGATTATAACAGTGAATACTTTTCATTTGGTATCTAATGCCATTCTTGTTATTTCTGCCATATCACTAATTTTTTCATTCATTGGTAAGATACCGTAAAATGATTTATTTTTTTTTATAATTCTACTAATAATTACGCATAGCCTATTTTCTGAAAGATTCTCCCTTATGCATTTTCAAATCCAAGGCTGACGATGAAGCAGAAGGATTGAAATATCAAAACCTTGGTTGTGGAGCATATACAGCACTTAGTGGCATTATTCTAGCAGGACTCTGTGTTGCATTTTCGCGACATCAAGATTGTGATGCCGACGATTTCAATTGGATATTTTGGCTTTTCGGATTCTCAGTGATAACTTCGGTTGTTGGTTGGTTATTTATAAAAAGGCTTTTCTTAAGGAAACCTATTTTAAGGTTTGACCACATCGATAATTCAAATACACGGTTTGGCATTGTTCTGGTTATACATTGATTCAATGATAATGAAAACCCTACTCTCTGTTGAAATAAGGTAATTTGCGAACAGAAGAATCCCGCTTATTTACTCGGATCCAATATCCACGTAGAAATTTTAAACGTTCTTCATTTGTAAGTTACAAATAGTAAATACTATTTCAGCCTAACAGTGATGCTTTCAATTTGCTCAATAATATTAGTTGGTATGGTGATTCGATCAATGAAAATAAATTCACCCCTAATGGCTGGATTAATATTCGCCATACTTTTTGTCGTCGTGCTATGCAGAATTTTTGTTGAATCTCAAGGTAATAACTTAACCATAACAATCTTAATTTTATCTTAAACAATTGACCGAGAAACGCGGTGAGAGCGCCATCTAGACAACATCAATTTGAAATTCTTCTAATCCGAATTTAATTTTTATTTGAGATAAATGGTTCCACGACCAAGAAAAAAATGTTTGAGACATTTCATCAACAGACATTTCTTCAAATTCTCTTTTCAAAATACCTCACTTTGAATCATAGAAATTTTGCTACTAGTGGTCAATAGCCTGATCGCAAAAATTAATTTTATTCCATGTTTCCAATAAAATTGTCATCGAATGTATTTTGTTGATGTTTCTAGTCTGTTCTTGTTCGGAAATGGTATGTTCTAAGCTTGACGATGACGTCATAAATAATTTCTAATTCTTACCATGTGGTCCAACATATTCTTAAGAATTACTCATTTGATTTCAACATTAGCAATTAGTGTTAATGACTCGTCTGAGAGCTCAATCAGAACTCACTTAAACACGTTCGTCATACTTTTCTGAATGTGTCTAGGATCTACCCTGTATATAAATACTGAACCAGAGCCCTGTCTACAGTACTTACTTCCAGATTTTAAAAAACTTTCAAAAAAGCCCAGAGAGTTAAAAAACAATGAGCCGCAGAATCGAAAACGAAGATATTAATAAAATCAGAGTCTTATTCGATGACGATGAGGATTTGTTCAAAAATCGTAGCCAAGAGATTCGCTCAGATTCAAACAGCATTTTTAATACTGGAATTCAATCAAATGGTATCATTGGTAGTTCTAGATCTTCTAGCCTGATGAGCAGAGATCCTTTTGATGACGATTTCTTCAAAACGCGTATCAGTGACCAGTTTCCTGCCTTTCCTGTGGAATTTTCAGATTTTGGAACCAATTCAAATCTCATTGGAGGTTCAAGAGCTTCTCCAAGATTGGGAAGTCAACTCCGTAAAATGCCCATGATGCCATCTAATATTGCAAACAAAGAACTGTTCGATAATGAGGTTACATATACTGATGGCGGTAGAAAATTCAAAACACAAATTACATTGGGCAATGGAGGACAATTTTCTGATATCAAGTACGTGTTATTTGAATAACGGGCCGTTTGTTCTTAAAAGACATAATAATATATATAATATATACAAATTTATTTAGTATCGGCGTGAAAAGTGGCATGTTGACTGTTACAGCATCACACGAAGAAGAAATAAATGATAATGGTTTCATTTCAAAATCATCATCAAGTGTCTGTCGATGCATTCAACTACCAAACAAATTCATTAAAGATTCAATTAGAGCTGAATGCGTGGGCGCTACCGTTCACGTGTCCGGTGACATTGACATCGATAAAGTTGAAGAAGTTAATTCTGGTATAAATATCCCGATTTCTTTCGAATAAAAATACAATATAACATACTTCAATATTTTTTCGTTTATTTTACAGGTAGTTTGAAACGTGTTAGGAAATATAGAATAGCAGTAACATGAATATATAGGGGCACACATTAGACTCTTAGGCGGCATATTGGAGTTCGATTGACCATGCATTGCCAATCTTGACACCCTCCAATGAGATAATATTATCATTGACGTTGAGAGCGGTGCCACTTAGTGTTGCGCCAATTATTTCTTTACCGATTATTTGAATTTTATTGAGTGCAACGTTGAAGTCAATATCACGGTCACAGTCAACGTCAGGGGCACAAACGGCAGCAAGAGTGGTACCACTGAGACTGTAATTCATATAAATAAAGTCTCCGCTTCCTAATTGACTAATGCCATCATCCCAGAATAATGAACCAGTCATGCCATCCTGATAAAAGACTTTAAGTGTTATTGGATTAAATTGTTGTTCTGTAGTGGTAAGTTCGGGTTCTTGCTCTGGCAAGAATGTCCCTTCTCGAACAAAAAGCGGAATTGTAAACTCATCATCAGGTCGAATTAAACGTGATCGTCCACCCACAATCTCAGTATTGTCATAGTAGTCGAACCATCTTCCAGGTGGAAAGTAAACACCTCTACTTTTAGCAAACTCCTCCATTATGGGTGCAATCATTAACCCCCGGCCCCAGAGGAATTGATTGTAGTTATCTCTTGAATTTCTATCCGATTGGAATTCAGCCATCAATGATCGAACAGTAGTTGACCCATCAGAGTGAGACTCGTACATCAAAGTATAAAGAGTTGGAAGGAGGGTGTATCGTGTAGTGAGAGCACGACGAGCAGACTCAGCAACAATTGAATCAGAACCAAACGCAGCTGGATGCTGATCTCTCCATGTGATACCATTATGATTTCGTGAGTATGGATAAAATGCACCAACTTAAATTGTGATAATTAATTTTGACCTGATTCTGTCGATAAAACTTACGTTGAGACCATCGAGAACACATTGTTTCAGTTGCATTGAACCAGAATCCACTGAAGTCAGAAGTTAAGGATGCTCCGATTAGAGATGTGGGTTCTAGAAATCCAAATTTGATTAAGCTTACCAAATATCGGCGCCAGTATATGAGAATCCGAAGAGAGAATATTCAAGCATTCCAATTATGGACCATCCCATGTTACTCCAGAAGGATTGATTATCGCCCAACCAATGACCAGCATATTTATTTGTACCTGCGAATTGTGATCGTGTGAGAACAAATGTTCGTCGATCAGGGAACAGTTCATCAAGAGTTTCGTAGGTAACTATTGCCATTGAGTGACCATAAAGAGAATGAACGTCGTAGTGATCACCCCATTTTTGCTTATTGTCCATACAAATGGTCTTGATATAAAGACCTTCGTCAGCATTGAGGAGATTCGGTGTGTATGGAGGCAAGTTTAAGTCACCAGTGCACTTAAAAAACATTTATTAAACATATTTGTGTATTTCCGTCCTCCTCATCCCTGACGCACCAAGTGGTCAATAGGGTGTGGTAAAATCTCGGACCCCGTTATGTGCACTTACCACAAGAGCACCATTATCAGTTTGAAAATTTGCTGGTTCGTTCATATCAATCCAAAGAGCATCATAAGCGATTCCGGTATCATCATGGAGAACTTGACATTCATGTTTCCACCATGCTTTTGTATTTTCAACATCTGTAAAATCTGGAAAATAAGTTGGTCCTGGCCAGACTTCGGCCTGAACTGGGACACCATTCTCGTCACGAATCCAGATTCCCTTATCGCCATTAAAATTTTCTTGTTGATCGCCATTCCAGAATGATTCGTATTCTGCTTTCGAAAAATTTTCTTCGCTATCCCAATCCAATTTGTTTTGTAATGCTAATGAATTAAATTATCGTTTTGTCCACGTGGTTATTAACTAACCTGGATCAAGAATGGTGATATAGTGCATGCCTCTGTCATGTAAATCTTGAATAAATTCTGGCAAAGTGGCAAAATTAACTGGATCATAAGTGAAATCTCGTTTTCTATCCATGTAATCAATATCACCATATTGGGCATCATATGGAATTTTAGCATCAAACATTTCTTCAACCACTTGCTCCATCTTTTCGAGTGTATCATATCCCCATCGTGAAAGTTGAAATCCAAGAGACCATCGTGGCGGGAAAATTGGCTTTCCAATCGTATCAGTATATAGTTGAACCATTTCTTCAGGTGTATCTGTCAAGAAGAATGTCATATCAACAACACCACCTATTGATCGCCATGTAATTGCTTAAGATTAATTTAATGTTAATACAAACTTTATTTGCAGCTTTTTACCTGGATTTGGAGAGAGAACGAATTCTTGAGCATTTGAATTATGCATATAAATACCAAAAGCGAAATCATTTTCAACGCACATGATAAATGGGTGCTGTCCATAGAAATTCCATTCATCAATAGGAGCAACATCTCGTGTAAACATGGCCCATTTTTGCCAGTTGAAAATATGACGGAATCGGCGATGATTGTGTTCACCAAGACCATAACAATTATATGAACCGATAGCAAGATTGAGTTCAATAAACTGGTCTTCCATGATAATCGGTCCATGATGAGAATTTAGAAGTTCCTTGCCATCTTTTTCAATTTTGAATCCAAATCTGTTGCTTTCCTCACCTAAAAATATCCAATTCAGTTGGATAAATTTTTGAAATAACTCACCAGTAACAATATCAAAAGAATTTGATGCTTGATTACCACCAGAATTATCATAATTGATGGCTTCTTGGGGGATTTCGTATCTTGTTGAATCAGCATCGATCAGTTTGAATCGTGCTTGTCGTTCATTGATACGTCTCACTTGGAATTGTGCATTCACTATTGGGCTTGAATATGATCCATCTTGATTTGCATTTTCAAGAGAAATATCTTTTTCATTACCAGTCATAATTTCCGGGGCAGTATTGCTTCGGTAGCCATAATGACGGGTACCCTGCGATGAGTAAAAACAAAATGGTACACCTGGATTTCTGCTTTCAGACCAGACGCAGCCTTTTTTCTCACAAGCCTCACTATCCCCACCACCTGGCATACAATCAGTACGTTGGTTTTCATTATTGATTTCGATGAAAATATCAAATTGTTCACCCATTGGCAAACCATCATTGACATTTAGAATTTCTAATCGTCCATTTCGATTTTGTTGCCAATTGCTTGCTGACAAGTCGAGGCCATTGACAACAATTCTGGTGACAGTTCCACCAAGACCATTTATTTCGAAATGAGTGAATTTAAGATTGATAGTTTCATTTGAGTTTTCATGAGTTTCAGTGATTATTTCAGACATGATCACTTCAGACTTCAAATGACCTCTTTCGAAATTAAATTTGATCAATGAATATTTTCCATTTTCGATTGGGGCAATTGAGTCACCTTCATCCCAGTACATTTGACCAGAAGCTGACATATTATCGTCAAGAGAGATGAGAAGACCGAGACCATTCATTCTAGAATCCATTGTAGTTTGAGCTGGTTTCTGAAGAGGAATGATTTCACCACCACGAAGATATAGTGGCAAATAATCAATAGGTGCATTGACTTCTTCCCAACCACCGCGAACTCCATTTTCCGTACCGGTGTAGTAGTTATACCATCTTTGATTAGGGAAATAAACATTTTTAGTGAAGGTGTTTTCAGTAACAACTGGTGCTATCAGTAGACCATTACCCCACATCATTTGTTCATCGATAGTCCAAGTTTCTTTATCCTCGGGGAAGTTAGCTAGCATTGATCTAACAACAGTTGAGCCATCATCATGAGCTTTATACATGAGGGTATAAAGATATGGCAACATTCGATATCTGTCCATTAGATGTGTTTTGACTGAATTAGCAAATTTTGGTCCCCAAGCAGCTGGATCTTGTCTTCTGAAAGTGATACCATTGTGATTTCTTGAATAGACGAAAAATGAACCAACTTGCATCCATCTTTGACACATTTCTTCCGTGGCATCATTGAAAAATCCACAAGTATCTGGACCAATATAAGAAAATCCAAACAAAGAGAATTCCATAGTTCCTATCATTGATTGTTTCACGTGACGCCACATGGAAGTATTATCACCAAGCCAATGACCAATTGATCTTTGAACACCAGGGAAAGTAGATCTAGAGACAACAATACAACGTTTACCGGTTACTTCTTCACATGCGCGAAGAGTGGGCTCACCTTCAGAATAACCATAAAGACTGTGGACATCATAATGATAGACGTCCTCGCCTGTGAGTGGGTTTTTCTGGATTGAGTTCATACAAATAGTCTTTTCAAATAGACCGACACCATTTTTAGCTTCGTTTAGTGATGGAGGAATGAATGGAGGATGGTTTAAGTTATTTTCATCTCTTGGGCATCCATTTTCCCATTGGTTAAATCCGTCTGGGCCTGGGCGTCCAGCAGTGAAACTGGCTGGTTCGTTCATGTCAATCCAGATACCATCATATTCTAGACCACGTGTTTCATATTGGCCCTCAGGATACATTGAATGGCGGAATATATCCATTTCTTCTTTCCACCAATCATAGGTCTCGTTTTTGAAGAAATCTGGGAATACAACATCCGAATGAAAACGACCAATGTTGTCATCCCATCCACCATCATCCTGGACAATATCGTCCAAGTAGACTCCTGGTTGATAAGGCCAGACTTTACCTCTCTCATATTCACCATCTTCGCCTCTGATGTAGACATCAAGGTCTTCACCTCTGTAAAAGGATGGATATGCTTCGCCACTGATAGGATCTAGCCAAGCTTTGTCACCTGCTTCATCCATGGAGAGGGCAGGATCAAGAATAGCGATATATCTCATATTATATTCTGTTCTAATCTTGTGAACAAAGTCTGTCAGACCGTCGAAATTTCTTGGATCAATAGTAAAGTCAAGCTGTCTTTCCATGTAGTCAATATCCCCATATTGCACATCGTAAGGAATACCAAAAGCACGATTCTCCTCAACTACTTGCTCGACAGCTTCAAGTGAGTTATATCCATATCGACAGAGCTGGAAACCAAGGGACCAGTAAGGAAACATTGGAGATTTTCCCAAAAATGAGGTATACTCTTTAGTGACATCTTCAACACTGGGACCAAGAAAGACAAAAAAGTCTAAAACACCACCAATGGTGCGGTACGTGATGTGTGGAGCTGGTGACACTGCAACTTCCTGTGCATTAGAGTTGAAGAATAGAATACCAGTGGCTTTTCCATCGTCTTCCATACCAATATGATATGGTTGAACACCATAAAGATTTGAATCAGGTCCAACCCCATTGTCACGTGCCCACATGCCCTGTGTATGCCAATCTGTGTCATATTTGAAGTTAAAATGCTCTGTTTCACCAAAACCATAAATATATTCAGTTGGTCTGTGTGTTGTCACTTGAAGAAATTGATTGTAAAATAGAATAGGCCCAGCAGAGGTGTCAAATACAACCTGCCCAGTTTCTCTTCTTACCACCTTGATCCAAAATGGAGATTCGTTTGTTTCAATTTCATATAATCGAGCCATATTTTCGCCATCTTTATCCATATCAGTGGCAACACCAGGTGGAGTGTCAACTGGAACTGGTACTTCATATCTCTTGTCGTTATCGGCGTCGACAATTTTGATGCGAACTGCTTCATTGGTCTCAAATGAAACCTGGACTTGGAGGTTTTTAATTTGTTCAAGATATTGAGGAATAAAAGTGGCGTCTTGGTCGATTGATAAATTGAAATACTTGGTTTGTACGGTTTTCCCGTTCTGGTTCACCTCTGCTTCTGATGACGAAACCATACTGTAGTGCTTGTAATTTTCGGGATAGAAACACCATGGTGACCCACGTTCACCTGGCTGCCATGTACATCCACGAGCAAAACACTAGATAAATCAAATGAATTTGTTTCAACATTATATTGTATGAATCATTAAGCTAGTACTTACTTTCGCCTCATCTGCATCACTTTCTGGATGACAGTCGACTCTCAAACTGTCCGAAAATGTATTTGATCCGGCGGACACGTCCAAATTGTCCGATTTTGTCGGCCCGGCCGCAGAAAGGCTTGCTAGGCCAGCAAGTTTAAAAAGTCTCATTTCGACTATGGCAAATGAACCGGGTTTGGTTCCTTTTAAACTTCAAATGATATTTAACATGCAATTAATATCACAAGCATGGCAGCAAACACCATAAATGTTATCTTAAACATTATATAATAATGATGCAAATAGAATCATGAACAGGGTATCACTACTCAAAGACATGATAACTTGTTTTAACGCTTGAATATCAATTTAACGGTTAAATTTTAACCCTTGGTTGGCACAAAATATTATTTGCTATTTCGTATTTTTTATTAAATCCGGATAGTGAGCAGATGTTTTACAATCACAACTTTTTCTTTTTTTCTTTGAACTGCTCGCTTTCCTGCTTACTTTTGTCAATGCTGGCGGATTCATCATGGCCTGATTTTTGTCACCACTAGCTTCCAATGATTTATTAACGATTATTTGTGAGTCAACACAAGTTGTCGACGATGAATTTGAATTCCTTTTAAATAGAGAAATCGGATATGTCACCAAAAGTGAATTTCGTTGAGACTGAAGTCGGGATACTGATGGACTTGATGCCGACAAAGATGTCACTTTCTGAATGAATATACAGATAAATCTAATTCACTTAGAAAAAAACTGGTCAAAAGGCTAAAAGGTCGTGAAAAACAAATTATATCCGTTTTAATACCGTGAAAATACTCGAATTGAATGTGTCCGATATATCGTTTCCAGTCCGCAATAATTTGTCTGTCGTTATTCTGATTCGTGATACGATAAATTTTCTGAATAATTATATAAACCAAAATTCAGGCACACTAAATGAAGATCTAGATGAAGATCCCTGATTTGATTGATAGGGTAATGCTAGATTTGATTTTCCTTCTCGAACGCCTTTCCCTTTTTGGCATTAACTCGGATATATCATTTCCGATGAAATACCGCAGAGTAACCGCGGCCCAAAGCCCCAACTGGCCATTTAGATTTTATTGACATTTCATGGACATCTGTCATATTATAGGTCATGACTTGACCACGTATTCACCATTGACCCAAATATACAATCGACATCAATATTCTCACGAATAACAATTATGAAACACCATGCATCATGCAATGTTTTAATGGTGTTTCGAGAAACAATTGAACTGTCAACGATGCCTTATTTAAATATTATATAATTTTATGCAAAATTATATGATATTATATAATTTGTACATGAAAGTCATAGAGATTTCTTGGATGAGATTTCCAGGATGAGACATAAACCATTAAATGTGAATTGAAACGTTACAAAAATGTAATATCATTTTGCGAATATTGAAAGTAAACTCATCATAAAAATTTTTTTACATAACTAGTTTTCGAACCCGGTGTTTATGAGTTCGAAATTCATTCACCTTATATCGCGTCGTAACAGGGTATATACAATTGGATTAAGGCAAGATCCGAGACACACTATAGCATTAGTGGTTAAGGATGTTGAATACATTGTTGGCGATATTCGTTCTTTTCTTGAAAGCATATAACAATTTATGATATTCACAACAGCGTTGGGCATTCCACAGACTATTGAAGATGTTAACACGGCTAGGATCACCTTTGTTGTCCTAAAGAAAAATAAGGTGACATCAAAAAGTACTTTTAACCTCGATCGAAGGGAAAGAACACCACCATTTTGACCGTTCGGTTTCTTATTTAGTTTACGTTGATTCATATAAAGGAAATAAATTATCTTTTCAAAGCTGTTTTCTAAACCTGATTTATGGTAACTTACGATTCGTAAGGTGAGAAAATAAGCTTTGCAACCTGACAAAGAGTAAAAAGTGAGAAGAATTGCTTGTGGCAGTAAGAAACTTATGGATACCCGGAAATAAAAGAAATACCTGAATTAAAATTTAAGTGACACTCCGAAAAGGACAAGTAAACACCCGCTAGTGGATGTACATTCTAAGCCATATTTATGTATGGATATTATTGACTTATTCCAGATGGGCCAGCTTGATCCATAAAGTTTAGATAAGAAATGACCCTCATACACCTATGTCCGGGGATGAACCTTTCGTGTCATATGAATCATGTGATATGATAAGTCTCATTTGTTGAACATTTGTGAACAATATGTCAAAATCAATGTTAGTAGTCACATATTTTAAAATATTGTGTTTGTATGAGCTCAAAAATTTTGAGTCGAAATACGACTTACGGAAGAAGTTTTGGCTCGATGACCCAAACGCAATTCGTTTTGTGGCAGTTTGTTTCCTGGTCTCGTAAAACAAGTGTATATACACTTGCTAATATGGCAAATGACCAAAGTATCATACACAAATAATTGGCAAACGTTCTTAATATCAATCAGTTCAATTTGTTGTTCCCGATTCAATTTAGTTAAAAACTTACTTGTTACGAAATTTTTGGCTTTTGAGCGGCGCACCAACCGCAATCATTCGATCAAAAGCGAGTAAAACAACAGAAAATCGAGAAGCATACATAAATATAAAAGAGGTATATGTGAATACTTTGCAGCCATATCGACCGAATGGCCATTCACCTTTATTGAATCGTTCTACACAAATTGTCATTCCACTGAGCAGTAAAAACCCATCTGAAAAAGGAAAAGGTAGTCAGTTTGAAATCTTATCGATGGAAAATGGCAAAATCATGATTTGATGGTCAGGAGAAGACTTTAATCTGAAACTGCAGTTGATCTGAAGTTTACTTGACTCTACAATCCGAGAATAATCGTCACGAATCCGAAAATAGTTTTATTTTTCTATCTACTGTACTCTTACTGTCAACTCGTCTCTATATATCGTTTGTCAAAAAGGATGACACATCAATAAATTGAAATGGTAGAAAATAAACACATTAAATATATTAGACATTAAATTCACATGGCTTGGACCATTAGGTATGTAACATACCGTATGTTTGGGTTGATTATGGAGAAAACGTCTAGAAATTATAAAATAAGCCATTTTCTAACCTGCTATGGCCAAGTTCTTGACATACTGATCGACAACAGATTTTCGTTTTTGCTTATTTGTGACATATATGACGATAATATTTCCAATTAAGCCAAATATAATCATAACTAAATAAAAACAAGGCAGAACAACATCATTATAATGGGAATCATTGAGTGCTTTATGAGATTTCAATTCGATTGATGATAATTGGTTGATCGATGATAGATTCAAGAGCCATTCAACGAAACCATTCCTGAGCACGCTTCATCACATTTGCTGGTACAGCTTTCATTTAGCCATGAAATTGTCTAAAATTTATTCATCATTTTACCTTGCCGTAGGATTTAAACGCTATAAACTTTTGTAATATAGGTTTTTCACAAAGTAAAATGTTCGCAAAAGAGTACGACTATTCTATTGGTTCAAATTGAACCGTTTTATGGCTGAAATTCAGTCTCAAGATTGAATTTAATTTTATAAATGCTTTATTTGAAACTAAGCCACTTTACTGGACTCAGCAGAAAAATAAGTTTTTATCTCAGAAATGAGAGGGGTTGAGAAGTTCAGAAGATTCAGTTCAGAAGTTCAAATCCAGTAAATACATTTCACCCTACTATTGTAAAAAACCTTATTTCAAATGGTTGGAGTTTGGTATTTACCTCGTATGAAATCGCAACATCGTCATGACAATTAAATGAGTTTGCGCTCGAAGTTTGATTCATATTCGAATCATTTGTATTGCAATTCATTGTATAAGTGAAATTACCCGGATCATGTTCAGGAGGATCCAGTAAATTTTTCATCCATAAAGATTTTTGTGTCCCATGACCTATGAACAAGATATTCAGGAGAACATTTATAATGCATCTGGTTTTGTTGGGTTCGATGGCTGACAGTAATAAGACGTGACAAGTGTACTGTCACAGTATGTTATTTTTCGCCCGTGATATCAAAAAGTACGCTCGATTTCAAGACGCGAAAAAGGCGGTTTTCAAATTCTCATAGACTAGCAAGAACCAAAGATTCATCTAACTGCGCTCATATTATACAAAAAAAGCCATAATTGACACTTTTAATGGAATCTTAAAATGAACTTACCAACAAGTCTACCGTCAGCAATGATTCTTATTTGACAATCACCCCCTTTGCAATCCATATCAAGCATATTTGTTCTGTTTATCGACAAAAGATATCCAATAAAGTATTTGTAGTCTTCAGGACTTATGGGCGGAGGTTGGACTCTTTCATTTATAGGTTTCACACTAAAGTAACTACCGTAGCATCGAAAAATCACTGCTGTATCACAACTTACTATACTTGAATGCTTTGTAAAATCCGAAATAATCTAGCTTGATTATACATGCTCAATTTGTCATAGATTAAAGGTCTTTTAAAGACGAATCCCATTAGCATAAAGCCACAAGAACCACCTAAATCTTTTTTGTCTGACCAACTAATATTAAAATAATTCCAAAAAGGTCACCACGTATTCTGCAATAATGATGAGTTCATTCTCCGTAACCTCGGAGGCTGGGCACCATTTTCAGTACTTTGATCACCGGTACTATTATAATCACCATATTCGGTACTGTTAGTGCCATCTGTTTCTGTCTCTACTGCGCCCGATACCATTATTTTTACAAATTCAAAAAATAGAATAATAAAAGAATTTTTGCACATCACTATTTAAATGAAAGTTATAAAGTGGTATGAATGATATTTGAATATTGCTCGACCTTTCCTTGATATGTTCTCATCCAATGATGAGTCGATGTCATTATCCATTATGATTCTTCCTAATGCTGTTTCAGTAACACGTGTTAGATTCAGGCTTAACCTGGAATTAACTCTCTCCCGTATCTTCTTAACTTTTTATTCAATCGTTCCATTAAACGATTTCATCCCTTTTCGTCACGGGCCTCTTTTTACTTTGCCTCGGGCCAAATCTATCAAGTCTTTAGTGCCACATTGCGTTTCTAGAACACTGTATATTAATCCGATATTTACGTGTATCTTTAATCTTTCATAAGTCCATGTCAAACGCACCGATTTTACCTTGACAAAAACAATTGGGCTAAAGTTCGAGTTTATAAATATTATAATGTTACATGAACGATGTAACGTTGCGTTTTATAATATCGAACAAAAACTGTACCTTTGAATGTATCCTAATTGTTTTTCTCGATTAAATTCCCCCATTTTGAAATTATGATCTCAAAATCTGGATTGGCACTCAAACCGGTAATCGTGGCTAAGGTTAATATAATTGAAAAAAGGCCTGGAAGAAGAAGTGAATCGGATTGGTGGTTCAAATGGATACGAAACGAGATTGATCAAGATCATGACCAGAATACGTCAGATTGGGACGGATTGAACCTCTTAGAAATTGCGCATATCGAATGGGGACGTCCATTAAGTAGATTATATACTGTCAGTAAATGATCATTATACTTTCAAACGGTTGAGATGAAAAACCTATACACTTCTTCTTTTATTTTATCAGATAAATTCTGTGTGCAGCATATAAGGCTACAATCACATGATTTAACTCCAATTGTCTGGTAGTCAAGGATTCCACAGAATTTTGAAATCGTATAAGAATCGCGTATGAGGAAAAATTTTCTAAAAAATCTCCTGGGTCAAACCCCAAAATGCTTGAAATCGTCTTAAAAGCCTTATGAAAAAAATGTCCAGAAAACACGCTGGCCCAGCTGGGATTTGCGTGGTAGTTAACTTTGGAGTCGCATATCTTAGTCTCAAAGACTCATCTTCAAAGACTGGAAGAAAAGTTGATCGGGTCTCTTGAGAAAGCGACTCCTTCCAACCGAACTTGGACCACACAAAAGCTGCTTTAGAAGAATTTATGGCAATTGCAGAAAAAGCGCGTGAGCTTTTCCGGTTCATCCGCGATATTCACTCGTGGTAGCAAAAATGGCTCAATATCACAAAACACATCTGATGAAGATATGTGCGGGATTTGTTTGGAAGTCTTTGATGATGCTGATCACAAACAGAAATTTTACAATCCTTTGTACCAAGACCTCAAATTTACCCTGATCCATATTTCACTCCGACCCCAATTTCACCTTAACCCAAATTTCACCCTCAACTCAATTTCAGCCTGACCGTGATTTCACCCTGATCCTTTTTCACCCTAACCCTAATTTCACCCTTACCCCAATTTCACCCTGATCTAAATTGCACCATGAGCTCAATTTCACCCTGATCCAAGTTTCACCCTCACCTCAATTTCACCCTCACCCCAATTCCACCCTGATCTAAATTGCAACCGCACCCTAATTCACCCTGACCCGACTCTCATCCTGACCCTAATTCCATCCTTACCATTCTTTCACCCCGACCCTTATTGCAACCGATCCCTAATTCTACCCTTACTCTTACTTGCCTCTGGCAATAATTGCACGGTGCAATTTGCAACCATACCCTAATCACATCCATACGCCTATTTATCTTTGGCCGTTCGCCAACAGGTTTTGCGGCCGTTCGCCATGACATTTCGTGGCCGTTCGCCTTCACAATTCGTGGCCGTTCGCCTTCACATTTCGTGGCCGTTTGCCACATTATTTTAATTGACCATTCATCAAACACGTAGGTCTCGAGCACATTGGCCGTTCGCTCGGTCCGGCTCCAATGTACAGCATAATTTAATGTGCTCAAAAAGCATTCTGTAAACAGCTGTTTCTTCAATCAGGCTCACTGACCATATCATATGGTCTATATATGATATTTTTGGGGTTCCAGCCGCTGAGAGAGAAGGTTAGGGAGAAATGTAAGGTCTGAAATTTTAGATGTTATGTGGGCTTTAAGGATTAGGAACAGTGGGCTTATAAAATAGTTAAAACTGGGTTGTATTTACGTCACCTGGTGAGTATCTTTTATCATTACACTGTTTAACATCGAAATCGAAGACTAAACTAGGAATCCGACCTTAATTTAACGAAAATAGGACTCGCCAGAATCGGATTCCTAAAAAAGTATTCCTAGGATATCTGTTCAAATTTTTTATATCAGCGGATTAAAAATTATCGATTTAGTCGGAAACCGATTTTGAATTCTAAAAATTCTCAAAAAGTGTGAGGATGATTCTTAATGCCGTAGTTGAACCTATCCATACGTATTACTCATACGGTATGAGGCTCCGACGAGAAAAAATACTTTACAAACTTTCTTAATTTATTTAACCACGTGTCGTCTAAAACATATTAATTTCTTATTAACCATTTTATGTCACGAAAATTTCGTTATGAACATTGAATTATCAAATTTGTTCAAGCTGAAGCTAATCATGACGAAAAGAGGGTGGATGTCGCTTAGTCCAACTTTAAGTCCGATAAGATATCATGTTCCCTCCAGCTTTGCATTTTGAAAGTTTTTGCCAAATAGAAAATTTGATTACAATGAAGGAAAGCAAAAGAGAAAGAAAAAGTGGACTATTTATTTTAGTCATTTTGATAGTTGTTATTGCATTGTCGTCTCAAGTATTAAGGTAAACTTTAAATGTGGGTGCCATATCTTATTATATACCCGGTGAATTATTTTAGAATTTCGACAAGATATAAAGAAAACCCAAAAGTCGTCTTTACTGATAAAAAGAAGCTTCACCATAAGACGCCGGTTTCCCAGTCACATTCGATTCATGACGATCCTGATGTCCAAGCTAAAGATATTGAATTGAATGTTGAAAAAATTTTAAATGAAGAAGCTGAATATAATGATGTGATTGAGAAGGATCAAGAGTTTGAAGAGGTGACGTTTGTTGAAAATCAGAAGAAAATTAAAGCCGATTGGATGCGATACAGCAATGTAACAAAAGGTCAAAACTGTTCCGATGAATTCAGATTGTTCTCGGAGGGATCAAATAGACCAATAGTTGCAATAAGCAGTTTTCCTGGGTCTGGTAATACATGGGCAAGACATTTACTACATATGGCCACAGGATATTGGACAGGCAATAGAAGAAGCTCGAACAAGCTCAAAGCAGCTGGTTGGGCTGCTGAAGACAATGATTGTAAAGACCGAACAACTGTTGCTCAAAAAACACATCGACTTTCTCATAATAAAGGCAGGAATCAGGGTTATCTTCTGGGAAAATGCCGATTCAGTGTCGAATTCAGTTTTCTTGATTTTCGACGTTTTTCTACGAGAGCCAATCATAATCATCTGCTATTCACTCTAAAATATCAGAGATCCTCAGTGTTATATTTAAATCGAAAGGCCTCGGAAAATGAAATTCAGTTCTGAATAAGTTTTCACCAAGACTTTGATTTCTATGTGACCATTTCTTCAAAATTTTAAGTTTGAAGAATTTGTATTTTATGAATTCATAGCGTTTATTTAAAAGCTAAAGATTATCGTGATTAAATCCTAAGAAAGTTCGGAATTTTAGATTCGTTAAATATCATATTCAGCTTGCGAATTCGAGCGCGGTTTGGTATTGATTCGAAATCCATTTGACGCAATCATGGCCGCATATAATCATCATATGGCTGGAAAGACTGGTGAACCACCGATGAGTGTTTTCGAAGGCGAGAAGTGGCCAAATTTCATCTCGGACTGGGCTGCTCGATGGTATAACTTTCATTACGAATGGTTCAATAATTTCCAAGGACCTGTTCAAATATCGTGTTTTGACAGATTAGTCCACGATCCGGTTGAAGAAGTTGGTCATTGGCTTAATTTTCTTGAACTTGACCATAGAAGACTGGGTTGTATTAATCATGATCCAGTAGGGCAGTTTTATCGGAAGAAAACACACGATTATAGTCATTTATTCCCAACAAAAGGTAATTTCGAATGAGCCTATATATTTAAATTCTCTTGCGAAAATAATTTTTACCAAATATCGGTTTCAGATACCTCTTGACAGACAAATTCTAGGAGAGATTCTAGAGAATCTGATTTTTCGGATAAAACACTCGATATTCAGTTTCTATTTAAAAGGAAAGTACCGACGGTTTAACCAACAGATTCTAGTAACGAATCGTTTAAACCGCTGTCCAGATGGGGTACACGACATGATTTACATGTCAAATAAATTTAACATATTCTCTTGGCTGAACGAATTTCGATAACTGATAAGATTCAAGGTATAAGAATATGGGGTACTCGATAATTTTCCCAGAAGAATCTCAAATTCGAGGATTTTTCTCCAAGTACCAAAATTAACATAGTCTCACATACTTAGTCATCATTTGTAGTACTCACTAGCGTCACGAGTCTTATAAAATGAACATGAATGTACACTGAATATACAATGAATTTCGCGATGCGTTGAAAATATAAAAAACAGATTATCATCGCGCTAAAAATGAAATTTAATTTTTAAATATGCGAGAATTTCATGAGCGAAACGTAATCAAATTTTGAAAAAAACGGTATTAATTCAGTTAGACTTGAGGATTGCGATGGAAAAAGTTGTTAAAGCCTCAAAAATTGTTAAGCCTCAAAATTCGTCAACGCACAGAAGGGACTAAAATTTGATGTGTAGGCGTCATTTTTGACGCTCAAAAAATTGTATTGCGCCATCAGTGATGGCCCATCACTGCGCATAAATTATGCGGCATAATGTAAATAAAATTTTACTTCAGAAGCAAAATTAGTGAAGGCTCTGATTAAGAAAGTATCAAAAATGATTCGTGATTCAAACCATGAAGATTGTACACAATATTTCAAATATGATAAATGCTGTTAATTGAAACTGACCGTAATTTAATACAAACTGTATAAATTCATTACTAGTTGTGGTCGGTTATGAGTCATAACTTATGACCATTTTTGCCATTCTAATACCGTGGCAATGATCCTCTTATTGATTTAATAAAAATGGTTTTTTTATTCTCCAGAGAAAGGTTTCAATTTAATTATTCATTTTTTCGGTCTTGATCAAAAGGATAGAGATACGTTCCATTTGATATGTTCTAAAAAGGGTGTGAAAGTAAGACTGAAAGCCGGATAGGGTCAATTTTCAGCCATCAATCTTAGTGGTAAGTGACAGAATACCAATTAGGAGGAATTTGGAGTCAGTAATATTGATTTATTGACATAGATTGGTTCCTTACTCCTTAATTTCTGAAGGATTTGCATTTTGAAAAAAGGATTTAGAACAAAAATTGACAATATCTTCATCTTCGATATCTACAGTAAGAGAAATTGTTCGAAAATGTCTCGATTTTGCTCGAAAATGATGGGGATGAGCCGTTTATTTGCCTTGTCATGCTGGTTCGTGGCCGGAATAAAATCGGAAAACTCAGAAGAGAGATTGATTTCAACCTTGTTGGCATCATACAACAAAGAAATTCGACCTATTCGGAATGTTTCTCAAATAATTGAAGTTCGTTTTATCATGACTCTGCAACAAATGATTAGCGTAATTGAGAAGGTAAGGAACAATCGCGAGTCGCGACGAAATAAATCGCGACGAATAAGTTCGTGCATTATTCTTATTAAAAAAGACTACCAAACTTTCAGAAAAATCCAAGTAACTGACGACATTTGAATCATGGAAAATAATATACGAGAATAGAATAAAAAATGGAATTATTATAGACTTTAGACAGGGTTCAAGATCAGTGTAGCCTCGTGAGAACTCTTATTTGGAACGAAATACTCCCAAATTAGTATTTATAATGAAAAACTATACGCTAAATTACATTTAATTATACTTTATTATCTGAATATTTTTTCGTGCCTTCAGTTCATCACAAGAGTTTCGTGCACGCCCTTTTTAGAAGGAAAAAATTGTGAAATGATAATTCAAATTGTGAAATGATAATTCAAATCGAATCTTCACTTACTAGTACATTAAATTTTATAATAATTTTGTCAATATAATAAGTTTTAAAGAACAAATTTAGATAACTTAATGAAATTTGTTCTTCTGAGTATATATAAAACTTTTCCCGAAATCCGGTAAAGGCAAGACGACAGTTGTCGAAATCGATGCAAATTAAAATACTTATTGATACAAACTCCATATTAGAATTTCGTCAAAAATATTCAAATGCTCCACTCAACTAATCTTATCCTAAACTGCTAATGAACGGCCAAAAATTAGCCAAAAAATGACGATTTTTGCAAAAAATTCTAATATAGGCTGGATTAGCTGGATTTTTCAAAGGCCACCGAGTATTTTTGGAATGAGTTATACAAAATTATGCTACAATTAAATGGCAGTTTTATTTAAGACGGAAGAAGTGACAACATCAGTGTTTATCACAGCTTTGTGGAAAGATTACAGATTGGCATGGAATCCAAAGGACTATAATGGCCTTAAAGAATCAAGAATTCCAGGTAAAATTTATCGTTAATCTTAATACCACCAAGCGGCAAAACAATAGAAAAATCAAATCAACGATATGTTACATATCATATGTAGGTCCTAGGCTAAATTAAAATTTCTGTCATTCATGCATTGAGTCGTTTGAAAGGGACAAATTATATGTCACATAAACTAAGATATTTGTGTTTGGCTGCATTGAATTCCGCGGAGAATTCTGTTAGTCATGAACATTTCAGCGCATACCGTTTGGAGACCAGACATTGTTCTTTACAATAATGATGATGGAAACTACGATCCAACGGTTAAAACAAATGTTATCATAAAAAGCAACGGAGTTTGTGAATGGATGCCACCTGCAATTTATAAGGAGGGTTTTCACAGTGCTCAGTTGATATGCACAGTCGAAAATTAGTTCAAATTTCAAATATACCGGTGCCTTAAGGCTTAAGCACAACAAAACTTTGACCAAAACTGTTGCGCTAATTAGGTTTCAGCCTAAGCCGCTTTATCAGGAAAATAAAAATTTCTGAAAATGATTTTCAGAAGATTTTGTTATACGTTCGAGTTGGGTGTTGCGCTAACCTGCATTTTTGGTATTCACAATTTCCCCAAAAAAGTGTTGCGATAACGACCGTTTTGCGCTAAAAGGTCGCTTCGGTGGGGACCCGGATAAAGAGTCGAAACTTTTATTTTTGAAAAATAGAGCATCCCGCGTGGCACCCCTCATCGAATGGTTGCACGCAAATGAGAGAATAAATAATTATCATGTGACTCATTAAAAACTAACGAAAGTCCGATTGCAAAATCCATATTGATTTATTTCCGTTCGATTGGCAGAATTGTACAATGGTGTTTCGCTCATATACTTATGACAGGTATGATTGAGATAAACTATAACTTATTCAACAGATGAATCATATGATATGTTACATATTTTATAAAACATCGGATGGTGTTTGGTAACATAGAAGAAAGCATGCCTTAGTTATATCGCCAAGTACGCTCCTGCTATTATATCATGACATGTTTGATACGTCAGCAAATTAGAGTTTCATTTTCAACTCATTTGAATAAAGTCCGAGATGAATCATGAATCGGACTTTATCCGATCCTGATGCCGATTGCCGAGAAACTCACTAGATTTTATCTCAAATGAACCTTTAATTAGAATCAAAAAAATTAAAAACATCTCGAATTGACAGTGTGTCAGCCAAAAATAACCTTGTATATAATTCACAGTAGATTGGTTTAGCTTAGATTAATATTAGGACATAAAATGAGATTTATGTAGATTTTGATATTTGGACGCAAATTAGATTTCATAATCATGTTCTCATAAAACGTAACTCTAATTGGTAAATTGGAATATTGCATCAAAGTTGA
>SCLD01100062.1:0-10586 GCA_004367895.1 Oikopleura longicauda | reverse complement strand
TCAATCACAAATAAGATGCAATAAAATGTTTTTTTGAAATTCAGACTTTTTAAATTTCCTCGGAATATAGTCTGATATCCAACTATGTCTAGGTTCTTTTCCGGGAGTTTTTGAGAAATTAACGGGGGTTGAAATTACGTAGGTTAGGACAAAATCAAATAACTGACTATAGTCTGACTATAGTCTGATATCCACCATAGTGTTGACTCTCAGCGATAAAAAAGTGAAATTAAAATAAATTAACAAATCAAACTGCCTTTTTTCTTGTTCAGTTCAATTTCTGTCAATAACAATCCATTTCAAATGATAATATTTTTTGCTGCTGCAAAACGATCTGAAATTACAGATTTTTTATTTTTCAGATTTCGTTGAAATGGAGCAGAGTGAGTCAACTTTAAAATTAAAGCGTAAAAGCTTATCGATTCGGTCAAATGCGCCCTCGCCCGCTACACCACGAAGATTTCCAAAGCATTTAATTTCTGCAAAACAAAGATCGACGTCTAAGAAGTCAAATATCGCTGAATCAAGTGATGAAGAATATATATATGATGATGGTATATAATCGTCTCTTTTTGATTTTAGAAAACTCTTTTTTAAGGAAAATTGGATACGAAACTCAATGAACCTGAACCAAAACAGCTGATGAAACGTTTACTCGAACATCATCCCCTTCCAAATGTGTCGCCGATGGAAATACAACGAAAACTCACTGTGAAATCCAAATTGTGGTCATACAAGCAGAAAAGTCTTAAAAGCGTCATCAATTTCAATGAAAATTCAATCTTTGAAGAAACATTGATGAATCAGTCCGATTTTCTTGCTTGTGTTTGTACTGAAAATCTGAAAGCCATGAATGATGACTGTCAATTGGCTGGTTTTTTTCAAGAATATGCCGATCCCTTTATATGGGCTATTGCATCTGGGTTCGAAGTGCGTGGTCGCGAGTCTCTCAGTCAAATCTCGAAAACTGATATCATTATAGCGGATTTGAGATTTGGTTGGTCGGATTCTTCGGAAAATGATCCACTCAGGTGGGTTTTCAATTCATATTTGTTCAATATTTCATTGGCTGAAATTCTATTATCGAGCATAATTGAAAACTTTTATAAGGGTGCGTTGTTCTATGGCAGATATAATTACAGTTTTGATCGTTGAAGAAAAAAAACTTGTAAATGTAATTTATAGTGCCGGCTATCTGAGACAAGTTAAAGAAAGAGACCGAAAAATACTCAAACCAATGCAGCTTCACAAATCATTTTTTGCAGCTA
Organism: Oikopleura longicauda; assembly: GCA_004367895.1. Lineage (NCBI taxonomy): Eukaryota > Metazoa > Chordata > Appendicularia > Copelata > Oikopleuridae > Oikopleura > Oikopleura longicauda. Next base: position 9,318 of record SCLD01100062.1, on the reverse strand, counting down.
CGCAAAAATCTAAACAGAAGCAAAAAAAAAACCTTCGGCCAGTCTCAATCCGACCAGGATCAAGTGGTTTATGTCAATCTCAGCAACCAAAAATCGTTCCAGTCTCACCAAAATCATTGCATTCCGCATCACAACAGTCTCCGAATGACTCTCAATCAGCCAATTTTGATTCAGAAATTATGGTAGATTCTGCGATCTTTGACCTTGATGTTGACCAACCAACGCAACCACATCGATATGAATCATTGGAGCCAGAACCTCGAAAAAATTGCGAAAATGAAGGTCCAATCGATGAAATTCCAACCAATGATGGTCCAGCCAATGATGGTCCAGCCAATGATGGTCCAGCCAATGATGGTCCAGCCAATGATGGTCCGAACGGTGATGATCCAAACGATAATGATCCACACGATGATGATCTAATCGATGAAAGTCCAATCAATGATGGTTCAAACGATGATATTCCAATCAATGATGGTCCAAACGATGATCATCCATCTGCCAGCAATTCAAAAAGCCAATCTTTTGATCGTGTCAAATTTATCGATGGATATATTGAGCTACAGACGGAAGTCTGTTCTAAACGATTCGAAATTCAGCACAAAAAGGACCATAAAGAGCTGTTTGAAAAGCAATGGATGGCATTAACGCCTGCAGGAAGACGTAAACAATGGAACGATGACATCTGTCCTCCTTATTGTATTTTTGATTTGGTCAGAAAGAATAAAGCCAACGGATTGATATTCATACCATATGAAGAAGCGATTCTGGAAAGTACGAAAAAAATTATTGACGCGGCATGGGCATCAAAAGTTGGAGGAAGATTGCCGGAACCTTTGTGTCTAATGATTTTCGATAAGAACAGAAAATGTCCGTATACAGGTTCGTTCCATAATATCACATCAATATCGGATAGATTCGGATCTGACATACAACGACTCTGATATAGAATGATGAATTTGTAGATCGACCAAGAATCGATTGAATATGAAGTCATTCTATTTCAGAGTCGTTCTATATCGGATCCGAATCTTTCCGACATTGATTTCGAGAGTAAAATGGTTTCGGTCTGAACTACCCTTAAATAATGATTTTTTTATTTCAGCAAGAGCAATGTGTGCTGTGCAACATTCACCCTTTCCAAATCGATCACTGCCAGATGCAAAAACTTTCAGGATAATGAAATCTGGAAATTTCATAGCGTCAAGAAGTATGACATGCGTGACGTCCGTTATTGAGCACATCGAAACTCATAAACGAAAAGTTGTAGGTAAGTATCAACCACCCACGCAATTTTGGATCCTACGTTTAAAAATTCTGAAATCGAATTTTACCAAAAACTATTCAGTCAAGAATTTGAAAGAAATGATGGAAGAAATTTATGATCGAACGTCTGTTGCAATGACCTGTACTGTATTGCCATTCAATTTTTTCAATCATACGGTTATCAAGGATTGGGTTAAAACAATGGGTGAATTTCGGGCCAAAACGAGCAAGGAGGCACTGAATTTGGTCGTCAATAAAATGTCTAGTCGAAAAAAAATGAATTCGCGCGTTCAAACGATTGAAGAGAGATTTCAAATGGTAAGTTTACCAAAAAATGAAATTTTGGCTCTGAAAATTGAAAAAAAAGTAATTTATGTAAGGGTAGTCCAGACCTAAGCCATTTTATTTTCGAAATCAATGTCGGAAAGATTCGGATCCGACATACATCGACTCTAAAATGAAATGATGAATTTGCACATCGACCCAGAATCGATTGAAAATGGCGTTATTCTATTTCAGAGTCGTTTTATATCGGATCCGAATCTTTCCGACATTGATTTCGAAATTAAAATGGCTTAGGTCTGGACTACCCTTAATTTTTTAAGGAATATATGAATTTGCTACAAAAAGCTTTCCTGAGAGATGATCTCTGTACTGTGGCAAATTGGCAAGTGGATCACAAAAAATTTAAAATCGCACAGGGTCATGGTCTGGGAATACATTTACGTGTAACATATCTTGACGGGCGAGACTTCAAATCAATAAACGCATTTATGAGTTTGATTCAATGCGATCCAACAAAAAATGACAAATCATGTGCGGCCGTAGCAAAAATGTTGACTCAATTTATTGAAGAAAAGAATTTGACTCAATTTCAATCGAGATTTAATTATACCTCCGATCATTGTATTGCTCAGTCAATAGTGAATGAGATGGCAAAACTAGGAATTGAGTCGAAAATTGATTTATAAAAATGAGTTAATCATTATTATTTTCATAAAATTCAACTTCTCTAAGGATATACAAATATTGAACACAAATGGACCTCTTGTTCAACACACGATGGCAGTAATTTTTATAAAACAACTGATAAAAATTTAAACGAAGATATCGATTTTGGAGATAGCCGGGGTAGGTTCACTTTTTTCAACAAGCCATAATTAATTTTCGAAAATTAAAATATCGTAAATTAGTATATAAGCCCAAGATTTTTATATTTTATCGCCAGTCGCGTGTTCGTGCATCTGCGATCGAACCTCCTTAAAAGAGTGCGGCTGGTATCATGTCATAGAATTCTATGGCTTCGAAGTTTGCAACAAGTTCACACTCAGAACAAAAACAACCATTTTTTAAACATTTTTAAGTGTTCTGTTTGGGTGAAGATGAAGAATCAAAATTGGTCCTCCAAGAAAAATCGTATCAAAAAATATGGCAGCATTGTAAACACAATATGCAAACAGAACCAAAGACCAACCTTAACAAAGAGTTGGGAAAAGTTATGGCAAAAATTGATCTGGGAGATAAAGAAGATATAATCGGAAGAAGATTGAACTACGAATATAAACTTTTTAAAGATTCTGATTTTCCGATGGCTGATGCAGTTTATGACAAGAAAATGGTGTGGCTTCTTTCGCATCCAATCTCAGCCGAGTTTTGTCACGAAAATGATATAAAGTATCGACATCAAACTAGTCGATTTGCTTTTTTCAACCAATACAAAGATATCCTAGAAAGAATACTGGATCAAAATTTGGCCTTGAAGAAGTTTATCTTAGGCGAAGAAAACGTGAATTTCAAATTCTGCGAACTTTGGATGGAATCCAAATCAGAAATCATGATGCATCATAGCCGACAAATTATTCGGACTGAGAAAACGGAGAATATTGAATTCAATTCAATATGGAACTTACTTGACAACATAATGTCATATTGCTTGGGAGATGGAACTAAAGAACCTTTACAAGATGCATATAGAAAGTAAATGCGAGACAATTATTCTATAATATCTAATTATATTTTTAAGCAAAATGTTGCTGACTATGAATGCGTATATCACGGGGCGAGAAGTTTTGCTCGCTGATGGAAATAAAATAAAGAGTGACTCATTCAAAAATCGAAAGAAAAAAATGCATTTTGGTGGCTGGTGCAGCGTAAAGACGAAAGTCAGAACCAGACTGATCGATCCACAAATCTTGATCGAGTTTTTCAGTTTCGAAAACAAAAAGTGTGATTTTAAAAGATACATCCGAAAGATTGAAGCGGCAATTGAATATTTAGGAAGGGTTTTCAATTCGAATTATTTGAGTCGTTTCTTTTCTTGACCAAACCCTTAAAAGATGAATTACTGATCGATCATCCAGGATTAATTCATATAATTGACCGAAAAGACCTATTGCTCACAGTGAAACAGAATTTCATAGATTTCGCATCAAATAAAAATATGTATTTGGAAGGAGATTCAATTTCATTACTTCAATATGCTAAGGATTTGGTTATCAAATTAATGATCGGAAGCCAAGAAAATGCCAAGCAGAATGCAAAAGGAAGTGAAAGACTTCTCGTGAGTAGCGAATCTGAAGGCGGACAAAATTCAAGGACAAATTACGATTTATTTGCACATGTGATCGATGATTATCTTGGAATTCAACCAGGCGGATTGCATAAATCAATGACTAACGCAGCTCAACAATCAACTGAAAAAAATTTAATGAAGAAATATGCAGCCATTTTTCGTGAATTTGAAAAGGAATACTTGTTAAAGTCAAAAAGGGCGGAGCTTAGTTCAAAAGCGCAGATTTACTTGGCACGAGCATTATTTTGTAGAATTGCTCACATGATACTTAGAAATGGGAATTCTTCGTCTATTTTGGAACGTGCATTTAGTGAATGTGTTCGTAATATAGCCGATAGAAGATGTAAATTAAGGAATGACTCCAATATTTGAAAAAATTTGAAATAATGAAATTCCTCTCAATAATACTATTTTGAAATCATCTTACAGTACTGAAAGAATCGGCAGAGAAACATTCATAAGACAATTTGCGAAAGAAAAAAATAATATATGGGACCTCGCACGGAAAGTTCAATATGAATCTGAAGAGCTAAATTATCTTCTTTCAATTCTTCCAACTTGTGAAACTGATATGCCGAAATCTCAACAAATTGAAAGTCTTGACGACAATGATGAGCTGGTAATTAATCCCATGCATTTCATTTCAATTTTTCATTTTTTTTTCAGCTGGAAGATTTCGAAGGTTCTTTATCGGATTCAGCTTCATCAAGTGGTATATCAGAAAATCAAGGAGTTTTTCTATCGCCACCAATGTTTCGCGTATTTTCAACCAGTGGATCGGACTCAGCCAGTCAAGCGAGCCAAGATGGAAAGTCACTCAAACGACACAGACAATCCGATGATCTTGATGACTTAGAAACCGGGTAAACCTTTCAATTTTACGCCTACACAAAAGCCCACATTAAAATTTCAAATTGATTCAATATTCAGTTCAAAACGGTTTCATGGGTACACATCGTCTTCCTGTGAACAAATACAAAACGACGAAGATATGTTCGATTTGGTCCCTTCCACAAGAAATCAAGGTGATTTTTGTTAAGTAAAAAATTGACTAGATTTGATAAGATTAAAATCAATCTAGTAAATTTTCCGTAGTGTTCAACTTAGTAGTTTGCTCATTTAGCACCTTATGTCACTTTAGCTTTTGACCGAAAACAACGAACTCTTGAATGGGTATCGTCGGTTTCAATGGATGAACAAAGTTTTGAACTGATTTCAAATGATTTCGAAAATACGATTCCAGAATGGCTGGCAAAAATTGATTTAAATCAAACCGCTGAAGAAACTGAATCAATGGAGGTCGAATATGCTAAACTTGACCGTCTGCCAGTTCCTAATTTTGCCAAAAAGCCAAAAAACAACCACAGACACATTAAAAGACTTTTAAGAATTAAAAGTTCAAGAAGTAAAAGTCAAGATAACTTACCTAATTGGTACAAGGCTCAACTTTTGACTGGAAATCGGTTTGATCATTTACCGGCTAAAAATCAAAGCCCTTCACCGCACAAAACCCCTCAAATTCGACAGGAGTCCACTCCTCGAATGCCAAGTCGTCACTTGGTTTCTAGGCGCCTTAGTTTCTAATTAAAATTCTTTATTAAGATGATTTTTGGGATCGAGCGATTTCATTTGACTCGAAATTATAAAATGAATAAAATTCGACTCAAAGTTTCAACTTATAAACTAATTTCTATCCACTTTTCAACTATTTAAAAAAACAACTGCCTTGACTTTCAACTGCCTTCACTCACAACTGCCCTCACAAGTGGCCCAAATTTCACTGTATTTGCTGCTCCCCTCTAAACAAACAAAAAAAATTTTTTTAAAATTTAAATTTATTCAGATTGTTTTTGATAATGATAGGGAGATACCGTCGAACTTTGAACCAAAGAATCATTTCTGAATGATATTTCGAAAGTTCCAAACAAGGGGTAAGTTTTCGTCTGACGTTTTGATTATCGATTTCTTTTGGTAGTCCAAATTCGGTAGAAAACAGTCTTTTCTTCAGGTGTCACCAACAAATTCACTTCGTATCTTTCGATCCTTTCCAACTGATTATTTTGTCCGAGCAAATGAAGCCGCTGACATCTATTCTTCATTTCGTCACTGAAAACTGCTATTTTCGAATCTTCCTTGCAGCGAATCAGTCCCGAGGTTTTTCCCTAAACGTAAGTTTAATGATCCAAAACTCTTGGCTTAGATTTTTTACTCACTTTTCTGAAGGTCTTTTCGAGAATATCCAAAATGCAATCTGATGGGAAAATCATAATGCTGGTCGATCCAACCGGAATGGGCTTGATGCAAGTTTCAAATTGCCACTGAAAGAAAATTTGTTATAATAAGGTGAAACTTTTATTTTTTAGCATACCTCGAGTCCTTGTTCGTTTCCGTTTTCAATTGCATGATTGTATTTTGCGGCTTCATCTTTTGCTTTTTGCCAGATTAATATTACCACCTTCAATGTAAGGTTCAAAATCAAGGCTGATGAGCATATTTTAACATATTTAGAATACTCTAGAATTCTAAACCCAGACCTGATGGCAGAAAAGCTCGTGAAGCGGGTTTATATAGGCGAAAAAAAGTTTTATTCCAAGCTTTAGCAGAAAAAACCGTACCATCATTCTTGTTCTGAATGACATTTCAATCTAAAAATTGTTTCAGATCGATTATTTTATTTCTTTTGATTATTTGAAGAAAAGAAAAAAAATGCATTCTACAAACGCCTACTCAAAATGCCAACGGCCCAATTCATTCTAATCGAACCAATTCATTCGTACGTCTATATAATCGTACGTCTATATAATTCAATCTCTCCTAAAGACACCCGGCGTTTGGTCTTTTTGGTCTTTGGCGTTTTCTGCCAAATTGACGAGTGCTTGAAATGAATTGGCCACATAATTTTGCTAAACCGTCTGCATCACAAAAGGGATTAATTTGTAAAAATCGAATTACCTTTTTTATTCTTATTTTTAATTGTTATTGGTAATTGAAAAGACAATTTTTATAAAGGCCCACCGAAATTGATAAAATTCTATCTCTACGTCAATTGTGATGCAGCTGGTTAATTTTAATTGTTGGTGCTTTCCCATGATCAGGAAAGAGATTTTATTTTGTCGCCTGAACTTCGACTCACATAGAATAAATTAGTTTGAACGCGATTGAAGTGAATTGTGTAAATGGAAAGGCAGTTGGCACTATTTCAGAATTGAAGAAAGATTTTGAGGATTGAATTTTATATTGAATTGGCAGCTTATCACGATTATTATTTGAAGAAATGGCGTCAATGTCAATTTTATACGAACAAATTGACTTGATAAGGTTAAATAATGGTTCAATGACTCATTTTTGAACTATTATTTTCGAAGAAAAAATATTATAAGCTCAAATCGAAGTCTAAATTTTGGGTAAAATGAAATTTTTCAGAGTTTTCGGGAAGGTTTAAATTATTTACGACAATTTGAGCTTATAATCATCTTGAGAAATCTCAACCAGATACGGAAAATGATTTTGATCGCCGTATAGTCGATTCGGCTATCATTGGGAACGAATTCTTGGCATAATTGTTTCCAATTCGAATCTTTTGTTTTATCGCTTCGGTGCAAAGATCGACTGAATCATTTAATTTTGATAATTGCCCAGCAAGTTTATTTGCTCCTTGATCTGAATGCTCGGTTTGTTCTCGCATAACGTTTTTTATGTCATTGGTAAATTCTGATAAAGAATCCATTTGCGTTTTATTCAACGAGAATCCCATTGTTTTCAAGGTTTTAACCGATTCGTAGGCCTTTTTAAGAGTTCGAAATAACCATCTTAAAATTATAATTCTATTTTGACAAAATTATGATTATTAAAACCATAACAATGTGTCAATATATTACAAAAATGGTTATTTTTTACTCTGAACCTCTACTCGATCTTTAGTTTCATCTTTGAGCATCGCTTGCGTCTCGGAACGATAAGCACTTTCATCTTCACGATTTTGTTTAACAGCTGCTTGTTCTTGGGCCTGATTATTTCGATCCAGTTTATCTTGTCGCATTTTGCCAGCAATCAAGTATCCAACGATGCAAAAGAAGATGAACGATAAAATTGAAGTGACGACCACCAAAGTAATGATTCCACTCCAAGATTTATCTTCGATAAACGCCGCATATATCGTGATTATCAAAGACAGGCAGGCCAACCATGCTCCAATAAAAGGCATAGCGTATGAACACCAATCATAAATTTGGACTTTATTCATCGTCATTTTCCTTATAAAAGCTTTCAAATTTTTTTGCTCAGAAATAATTGAGTTGTTCAAAGTTAGATAAAGTTCAATTTGAAAGCTTTTTGCCTTGATAACCGATTTGTGAATCTTAACACGATGATCCGCCGATAATTATCCGATATTTAACCAATGATAATCTAAAAAAATGCATTCACAGGTTTGGATTCGAGATTTGAGCCATTTTGAAAGTCTTTTTCGTGCGAATTTTTCTCTTTTTAGTTATTTCCAATTGGTATAAGTCTCATAGCCGTGATTTCTCTCTTTATTTCAGTTTTGGAATTTCGGGAATCTTATTTTTCTCTTTTAATTTTGAATTTTCTCTCATTTGGTTGCGAAAATTGTCTTCTTACTCATTATTTAAGAAATCTAACCAATGAAAATCCATTATAACGACCGGTATGATCCTTTTAACCCACGCATTGGCATTAATCCAGCTGGCGCCCCACCTCTGCTTCTTTAAATCTCATTCGAATCAAATCAAGACGTCAAAATTCACGAATTTTCAACATGCCTCTCCATAAGAACTCAAAAATATCAAATACAATGACTGTAAGTTGGCTTTTAAATTTTAATTTTTACACATTTCGGGGTAATTTTACGTTTTACTCCCTAATTTGAACTTCAGATCGATTAATTTTCAATTTATATGCAATAAACGAAGACAGAATTGATGAAAATATATTTATTTTACGAAAATTTGTGGTTTTGCGCCATTTCAGGTCATTAGAAGTGATTTTTATGCATTATGACTCATCTTGATCTATTTCCAATAAATTTGAATCTTTGATGACTCATCTTTCCTTTTTCCTTTTCGAAGATGCATCCTCAAAAATTTGCATCCTGAGATTTATAAACTCATTCGATTTAAATCGAAACCAAGTATCTGAGTTTCAGAGAATGCAAAATTGCCAAAAAAACTCAGATACTTGGTTTCGATTTTAATCGAATGAGTTTATAAATCTCAGGATGCAAATTTTTGAGGATGCAATGGGTGAGGATGCAATTTGAGGATGCAAAAAAGTTGCATTTTTTCGATTTTAATGTATTTGTTTTCGATTCTAAAATCGAAGTCGGGGTATTCGACTCAAATCGTCGATTTTGGGACTTCGTTGCCAGTAACTCTCTGGCCTCGAAAACTCAAACTTGATCATCAAAGGTTACAGGCATATGGTTTTTTGTTCATTTAATTCAAATTTTGAATTATTTAGCA